>SDVV010007308.1:0-17860 GCA_016164225.1 Gammarus roeselii
AAGCTGTTGGCAGGTCACCGGTGGTCATGAGCAGGACATATGTAAGCTGTTGGCAGGTCACCGGTGGTCATGAGCAGGACATATGTAAGCTGTTGGCAGGTCACCGGTGGTCATGAGCAGGACATATGTAAGCTGTTGGCATGTCACCGGTGGTCATGAGCAGGACATATGTAAGCTGTTGGCAGGTCACCGGTGGTCATGAGCAGGACATATGTAAACTGTTGGCATGTGACCGGTGGTCATGAGCAGGACATATGTAAGCTGTGGGCGGGTCGCTGGTGGTCATGAGCAGGACATATGTAAGCTGTGGGCAGGTCGCTGGGGGTCAGGAGCAGGACATATGTAAGGTGTGGGCAGGTCGCTGGGGGTCAGGAGGAGACATTTGTAAGCTGTGAGCAGGGCGCTGGGGGTCAGGAGCAGGACATATGTAAGCTGTGAGCAGGTCGCTGGTGGTCAGGAGCAGGACATATGTAAACAGTGGGTAGGTCGTTGGTGGTCAGGAGCAGGACATATGTAAGCTGTGGGCAGGTCGCTGGGGGTCGGGAGCAGGGCACGGATGAGTGCACATGTAGGCGGTGGTCTGCGCAATGTGGGCAAGAGGCAGGGCGCGGGTAAACTGGAAGCAGGGCACGGGTAAACTGGAAGCAGGGCACGGGTAAACTGGAAGCAGGGCACGGGTAAACTGGAAGCAGGGCACAGGAATATAAATCGTAAGTTACTTATATCTGTTAGAGTTATTATGTTCTTCTCATACAGCTATTATCGTAGATTACTCTCACTTGACAAAAGAAATAACATATGCTCCAATGACTTGACCCTTCAATCTGTTTCTCTGCCCGCATCCTCTTACCATTGCTTTTGTATACCGACACGTTCAGAAATTGGCACTAAATTGGTTTGTAGATGGTTGAGAATAACAAATGAACTTATGTAAATATCTTCAAATGAAACTCCAATTGCTTCTCGTTAGAGTGCGCCATCTTTATTGTAGAAAATACATAATATTTGTCATGTTTGTTTTGTTCAGTAACACCGCTCAACTCAAGGTTTTGTGTTGTAGCACTTCACATCTAACCACAACCAACATTGCGTCAACGAATATTGGTGAATATACTTTGGTAATATCTGTCGTCTTCATAGAATAATGCTTGTTTCGCTAATCACCTCCATCTAGTAATTTCCGAGCGGGCCCTGATTTACTAACCAACACATATATTCTCTCTCCTTTCAGCGGCACCCGTTGTTTTGTTGTTGAGTGAGTCATGAAGAGGGCAACCTCTTCATGTTCCGGTGTCAGTCATTTACCGACGCGAAATTCGTGGGGACGGTGGCACTCCCATGAGGCGCTCCCAGGGCATGTACACGATAGGGCTCGTCTCTACTCCTGCGCCTCATAATAGCACTGCCCCCAAGCTCAATTCCTCCGCCGATCCCAGCCCTCCAGTCACCACCTCTCCCTATCCTACTGTTCCTACTAATTTTCCAGCCACCTTCACGACCACTCCAATGGAACACTTGGATTTCACGTTATCGCAGATCTCCCCGGGCTTAGGGGTGGAGCACTTGCAGCCTCCTGTGTCGACCCCGCCTCCACACAAGGGGACCCCAACCTCCTCCTCGACCAGTCCGGTAGCGACTCCTTCGTCTTATCCACGATACGAGTCTGTTTTCAAGTCTCGGTACTCAGCGACTACACCTCTGTCCACCCTCTCCATAAAACCTACCGTGACCAGTTCATCGTCAACTTTCTCCTCTGCTCGAATCTACACCATCTCGTCACCTAGCTCCCTGAGAGAGCCTGGGACTACAACAGCGTCTGCTTTCACTTCCATCGGCTCTACTCTGAGGCCTCTGGAAAACAGTCCTCTGTCCACATTGACCACGTTTACAGCAGCCTCCTCGACGCCAGGAATCAACGTGACGACATTCATAAAGACCACAGCCCTGACGGCAAAAACCCCTTCTCCTGAGAGGCCAGTGAAGGTGCAGCTCGATGGCTCCGGAGGATATGACAACCTCCACTTTCAGCCTGACGCCACGCAGCCAAAGTCCAATTTGGAGTCCTGGCAGGCCAAGCAGAAAGGTAAAGAAATAATAATACGGCCTAAATGAGAGTAAACTGCAGTGAATACTCCGCCACAGCATGCTCAGTGTGAGCACAATGGTACTAGTTTATTCTCGCACTGCAACGAATAATGATTAATTCGTGGTTGCTCAATCATTGAGCAAAAAATTGATCTAAAATAATAAAAATAAACTTTAACTTGAACATCGATCAATGCTACTGATTCAGAAAACGTAACAAAATGGGACGGTTTCTAAATTCAATTCTTACTATGCGCAAATTTCACTAGTTTTGGATTGTGATTATGATTCATTCATAACAGAGACAATCAAAAGGAAGACGACATCAATTTTAGAACAAAATTCGAAATAAATTATCCTAATTTAGCACTCTTGCGCATAAAATCCCAATTTGCGAACTAATTTTACGAATTTTTAACTGAAAGCCGAGTGCCAGGCCAATTTAGTTATACAGTGTAACTATTTGCAACTTAATTTCAGAGTATATTTTTAGAAAGAGTTTGGACGAACAATTTTCCCGATGTCACTTTCAAAGTTAAAAATTTGTGAGGCTGCTAACTGTTTTTCTTTACATTTTATCTGGGGAAAAAAATCATGACGTCACAAACCTTCAGCTTGAGAAAATAATTCGAAACACGTTTACTTCAATTTTCTCATTTCTTCTGCATCACTGTTGCATATATCTATATTTTAAAAATAAATCTGTTTGAACACAGGCGCATTGGCGTGAACTGTTTTTCGTTTTTCGTGTAGCACGCGAGAAACTCACCGAGCGTCGCCAGGGCGGACTGTGGGACAGAGAAGCACTCCAGGTACCGCCCCCGGCCCCCGCCCACGCTGGACCGCTGACCTCCCTCGCCGCACAGGAAGACTCAAAAGCACCCCCACCTCCTCCTAGACTGACCACGGCCTACACCAACCAGGTGAGGGCGAGCAGGAAAACTACCAGGTAAGGGCGTGCAAGAGAACTGCTAGGTAAGGGCGGGCGGGCATGAGGACAACAAGGTGAGGCAAGTCAGAGGACAACCTGGACAAGAACGGGCCAGAGAACTACCTCGTGCGAGTGTGGGCAAGAAGAAAGCCAGGTGACGGCGAACAAGAGAACACCTAGGTGAGGGAGGGGATGGGGAGGTGAAATCTGGTGAAAGCAGCCAAGAGGACAACCAGCAAAAACCACCATTCAAAGGCGAGTAGTCATAACATTTTTTTCAAATACTGTAAAAATTTGCCAGATAATTGTGCAGTAAACTTTTTAAACGAATGGACAAACATTTTTTGGATCACTTCTTTACAGACTTCATTACGAAAAGTAAATGGTAAAATCTCAAAATGGGTACTAGGTATCAACAAAAACAATAAACACACTAAAAGGCACATGATCTTGCTAACTCTTTATTTCGAGTTTTTCAGTCGGATTCAGGTGCGTTCGTCATACGGCAGCACCAGCTGCCGTATTGAATTGAAGACGATTTCCCCTTGCACTCAGCCGTAGCCTTGATATAATCTTTTGTTTCGTATGACAGCTATTTCCTGACTTGATGGGAGCCAAAATCCCTCTAGTGAACAACAATTGCCGTAGCCAAGATACAACCTTCTACTTCATTCGGCAGCTATTTCCTGACAATGTGGGAACCCTGTAGTGTACAACAATTGGTTTCATTCCCCCAGAGAATGCTACAAATCTGACGAATTCAAACCCCTCTCTGTGCGTTCTGGTACAGTCTTTGCCATCAGCGTGTACACGCTGCATGTATAAAGTTGAGGTCCGTGTTCCGGTGTTCTCACAACGTTTTTGTATCAGATTATTCGCTTGTTGTTCAGGGTGCGGGCCAGATGGGAGGTAGCAGTCCGCAAGGTGGTGCCACCCCGGTCACCCGGTCACCACGGTCACCCCGTCAGAGCAAGACGCCTCCACCACCTCCTCGACGGAACAGGCAGCAGCAACAAGAACAACACTTGTCGCCCAACACGCGCAGAAAACCGCATGGTGAGTTTGCATATCCACACAGTAACAGTGTTGAATAACATCGTGAATATTTTCAAGGAGTAGCGACATATGTGGCAACAGAGGCTGTTTGGGTTATTTCGGACGGAGATATAACTTAGGATATATCTGATTTCCAATAAATAATTATCATGATGGCAGTCTCCTCATGCGTTTTGTGCTTAGCTCTAAGCTAAAAGTGGAAACTGCTCGTGAACAAACTCGCTGCGGCTGAATAAAACAGTAGATTTAGTCCTCGAGTTCAATCTAATTTGAATAAGTGGAAACCTCGGGCGCAAATGTATCGTATGAGTGTTGTCTTGAGTTAGCACACCGGGAAAAGGTTGCATCGTGCCGCGTAACATGACAACAACTAACAGTTGACATTCACAACGCAACAATCGTCCCACGCCAGCAAAACGTGTGAGCTTGGTGCAATGTTCCTCCGGGTCGGTGGACATGAATATACTGGAATGTTGAACGGCTCTCATGTCAGAAGCCCTGTAAGGCATTAAGGACAAGTTGCCTGAGCCTGGCGTCCGTTGGTCAATGGAACGTCCAAGTTTCATAGAAAAGCCCGACCAGACCATTTGCTTGCGGTGTCGTGTAAGTTTTAGGTTTCTTCGATTGTTTATTTTCCATGTTATTTCATGAAATTCCATCCAAATCAATTTGATTAGCGTACGTAAAATATTAGTTTTTCTACGTGTCATTCATTTCTATTGCAATAGTGGAATCGATTTCTTTCATACATTAAATTAGAGCCAGTGAAATTTATGTTAGTATTGCAGCCAGATAACTGAATAACTATCTCTTAGTGTGGGCTGCCTTGAAACAAGTCTGTTTGTCACCTAAGTGGCAACTTCTGGAAAACATAACCCATATCTTTGATCATCGATTTAACTTTCTGTATGGTGCAAATGTTCGTCCAGTTGGCAACTGGCTAATCCATTATTCTACTGTGGCCCTGAAGTGCGTCGTCACGACAGATTTACAGTAGTTGCCCAGCGTCACTTTGCGTTGCCACGACAATTGCTCCTAAAAAATGTTGCTTAACATTCATTTACTAAGGGCATAATATTAAATGAATGCGCTGAAGGCCTATGTACAACATGGAAATGAAAGTTTTCATGATTATTAGATGATGTTCTCTTTATACCCAGGTGTCTGCTTCAAAGGTTTTTTAATTCAAATAACTTTATTTTAAGAAATGTGATTGTCATTGCAAGCGATTTTCTTAGAAGCACTTCACAATGGAGAAAGAAATTATTGCCCGAGTCTCAATCAACTGTTTTACATCAAACAATCGCCGGAACTTATTCATCATTTTCAAGCTGCCCCATTTCGTGTAGTTCATGATTTTCAAGCTGCCTCTATATCTCGTTAGCGAACGAACCAGTTCCCTGTATTGATTTTTTCGAATTATTTGAAAAAAATAGTGAACCTAATTTTCAATGAAGTAGTTTTACTCATACAGGAAATCAAAAATAATCTGATTTATGACTCTTTGATCATCCCAAATAATTTGTAAACTGTAAATGTTGAGGGATAAAGGTTGTACAAATTTAACTCATTATTGGGAAAAAACTAATCCGTTTGATTTGCATAGGTCTCTTGGTTAGATAAGCTTATCCTACAAATAAAGAATAACGTAATTTTCAAATACATAATTGCAATTAATGCATGATCTCAATAACGGCCCATCTAATTTATTGGGCCACAATACTGGTTAGAAAACAAATCCTTGTACGTCTGTTAGCAGTTCGGTCTATTTTTTCCCTTAGCTTGAATACGACGGAATTATTCACTTTCGGCAGCAACTTGTTCAGGCTGATCAACGTCATCCTAAATGCACCAATATCTGCTTTCGATATGCATCATGTTTTCAGATAGCGACAGCTTCTTAACCCTTACGAGTGGGCAGTTGGTGCAAAATATTTCCCACACTATTTTTTACGTTTCTGAACCACATACCAATGCTTTACCCCCAGCATCAGCTGGTCTTAGCTCTGTGGCGTTTCCGTTAAAAAAATTGAGTAAACAACGTGTTGCAGAGATCGTGAAGACAATCTCGGAATATGGTGAAATAAAATGGATAAATACAATAAAATAAAAATTCTTCATTAACGAGATGCCTCGAAAAACTCTGTAGCTGCAAAGTATTCCTCAAATGTAAAAGAACATGTCTTATCAAGGTTACAATTTCATCGAATAAGGTACATATTGTAGGTTACACATTAAGGTTGTTAGCTCTATGGAACAAATTAGTACATTTAAGAACTCGCAGTCTAAAAGCATCTGGAAGACCAGTATTTTTGTGTACGTTTCATGTCACTCCTTTGCATATGGTCCGGATTTATTTATGTTTTTCTATTGAGAAAAGTGTTCCCCATTTCGTTGCATTACATCACACAACTACAGTCAAGTAGCGAATAAGAAATAAAATCTGAGAGCATATCTTGACATTAAACAATACTGTAACAATTGTGTTCGGACTTACCTTAAACTACTCATAAACACAGATTCGTGAGTGATCCGTATAGTGAAACATCTACAAGGTGTGGTTTTATTGTGACCCTGCGAGTACTCGTGATTAATAAAAAAAATAGTGCCTGCTGTACCGCACCAGTGACATCATAAGAAGAGTCACACTGTTCCACCAATAGGATTGGTAAAGGTGTCGGAGCAGGGTCGGTAAAAGTGTCAACGGATTTCAAGTTTTATATATAATTACAAGACACGAATATATTATCATATAAGAAAAATTATTATATGTACAAATTGCGAAGTATCAAACACTAATTGCAGTTGCTGTATTGAAATACAACTGCATCAGAATACCCCATGTCGCTGTAGAGGAAGAACACGGAAAGTGGTGTAATGCACTCATTTTGCAATTGAAGGCATATTTGGCGAGTATAAGACATACAAATATACTACAGTTTTCTATAGATCGCATAAGAGATTACATTAATTTTCTCAGCATGTATTCAGTATGCCGTCAGATTGGAACAAAAATGAATATTTTGTTACAGTCCTTCCAATAAATTATTGAAATATCCGCCCATCTCCTAGATATCTACATGAGTTACACTAATACAAGCAAGTTCAAATACTGCGTAGCTTCGTGAATACTCTGCGTCACTACAGCTGTCAGTTAAATGCCGCGTCGAGGCACTCAGTCCCATGACGCAATGAGGGATGTTCAAAGATGTAGTTGGTTATGGTTCTGAGCCCCTCATGTTGTGAGTGTCGGGAACCTCAATGGTTATATAGTCAAAGCCAAGCATGATTTCGATCCAAGTATTTAAACTGAACCCCACAATAGTATTTGATTAACTAACATTTGCAACATTACAGATTTTATTGCTAAATCTGATAACTTGGCAATCAAATATCCCTGTCGGCATTGCTGTGAAAACAACAACAGTCAGTACATGTCGTCTGTTCTCGCGAGTTGAAGTGTTGATGGTTCACTAAGAGATCCACTTATATTGCTCTTCACAGTGTTGATTTAACTCAGAACTATCCTTGTGACTGTTCTCGTATTTCTGAGGAGCTATGGTTAATGCTAGTAATGAAAATTTTATCTGACATTCTAGTGAGGCGTTCTGTAAAAAACGACGATCGAGTTATCAACAGCTCGTGATATTTTGCCGAACTTGCACACACTAATGCCTTGGAACTTTTTTAATCGAACGAACAGATCAGACGTTGACAACCTGTTTCGAGGTAAGACATGTCATCTAAAATCAGCTGTAATATATTGAATTTAGCTATCTAATTCAGGCCTGACAGGCCAGGCCCACTGCAATAGGAACATCAGTTGCTAACATGATTTATTGAAGCTCTGATGAAATTCAGGAATAAATTGAGGAAAAATTATCAAAGAGGCTACCAAATTTGTTGCTGTAATTTGGAAATTGTAGCTTGGGTGTTGCAGGAGATCCACTCTGAATTTTGTGTATAACTATGCATAAAAGTGTGCAGAAATTTTATAAAATGAATCTTGACTGTCTAATACAAGTTTCATATTAGAACTGCAAATATTTTGAAATGAATTAGCCTCATTTATTAATTATGGTTAATCCAGTTTTTCTGGGATTTAATGAGATTCTGGAGATTTTTTTTCCATGAAGATAAATTAGAGACTTCTATTTATGCATTGTTTAGTCTATTTCTCTCTATTTTTATCAAGGAAGCTAGTGCAGATTACCTTATTGCTTGTAGACCTAACTGCACAATTTGCCATTATTGTTCTGGAAATTAGGAACATGGTACTCTCTAATTTCCAAAATGGATGCAGCAGGGTGGAAAGCTTATGAATTGTGACTGAAATCTTTGGTTTGATATGCATAGGCATGTTGGTTCCTTGGGCCTAAATGTTTGTCATTGAATTCTAATCATTTCATCATGTAGTTTTTGTTACTAGATTAATCTAGTGAACAGTCAATTATGTTGGGCTTGGTCCAATGTCAAGTTTGGATCAGTCCATTGTGCTGTAATTGGTGCCTTCTTGCAATATAGATCATTCAAGGTTCAACAAGCCAATTACCTCTGCACAGTTGTGCAGGCAAACCCTAAAAATGACAAGACTCTGACATTCAGGGGTTTATCCTTTTCCTAGTTTGCTGTGAACTCTCACATTCTCCAAAAATTGGTCAAGTTTCTGCCAAAACAGGGTCACAAAACTATAATCAAACAAATTTCCAACCTGCTGCTGAATGGCTTGGTCAAAACATGAACACACTGTGCTGATGAGCACATTTTACAAAACTGAAATTGATTTTGTAGAGCCGATCGGGGTAATTCCCCGTGGTCATCAACACGGGGTGACTCCCCGCACCCCTCTTTTAGGCATCAAAACATCAGAAATGTCAGTATTTGACTACGAGACTTGGAAGAGCAGGTCTTTGTTAGTAAGTATCAGCTACTTGAAGAAATTCAAAACGCACATAGAATTTATGAAAAGTCACCAAAGTCAAGGTGTTTTTTTCAGGTCCCTGATAATTTTGCTCAAGAATAATTGACGTTCTGTAAATTTTGATGCTGTGGTTGGAGTTTCCATTGGATTAGGGCCAAATTTGGTGGTGATACCGGAAATATATTGTAGTTTGTTGCATGAGGAGAATTTTGAAAAGAAATGTAAATTTATGTAGATATATACAAATATTCAACCAAGCGGTATCACCCCGGTGAAAAAGCAATTGGGGGTGATTCCCTGCACCTATTTTGTGAATGAATATGTTTTTTTTGTGTTTTTCTTAATGAAGAATGATTAAATGCAATTCTTTATATATTTAATGACATTTGGAAGTAACTGACCCAAAATATTGACACCACAGCTAATTTCAAAATGTGTAACTAATTTTATAATGATCTAATGTTTACAACACATAGTAATAAGTCTAGGCCTAAGTGTTAACTTATGTTTAACACCCAGGAACAATTTTTTTAATCATATTTTAATCGCAAGATAACAATAGCTTACTTAGCATGCCTTTTATTCATGTTAATCCTATTAGTTTGGTATAGAATTGAAGAACTACATTCTTTACTTGGTTCAATATATATATAAATTTTTTCATAATATTTGCTCATTTATGTACTGTTACTGTAGGGTCATAATTAGTTCAGGATGTAAAGAAATTACTTCCAGTAAAGTTAGTTTGCAAATATTGATGACAAACTTTGTTTTGCGCGGTGAAATCTGAAAAAAATCCCTTCAACAGTCACGTATGAACATTTGGATGAAAAAAAATTCAGACATAATATTTTATGTAACATTTTATGTTAAGCAATTAATATATACTAATGTAGGCATGCTCTTTATATTAGTACACACAAACTTTTAATTTGCGGTTCAATTATTGATTATGGCAGGTGCCGGGAATTGCCCCCTTTGGTGCGGGGTATCACACCTGATTTGGGGCCATGGCTCGACGCATGTTCTTTTGTAAATAACTTAATTTTTGTTTGATGATAGAATGTTGAAACTTACGGGGCTTCATGGGCAGAATAGTAGCTATACACATTGTAAATATGAACTTTCTTGGCCTTGTACTTCTTGGGTTATTTCAAAGTATGTGGAAAATGCGGTTAGTCATGCTGGTTGACGCTATAGCTAGCGTCAACCGGGGTGACTCCCCGCAGTCGGAAACGCGGGGTGACTGCTCGCACCCCCCTTTTGGGCACCAAGACGTCGGAAATGTCACCGTTTGACTACGGGGATTGAAAGAGCAGGTCTTTGTTAGTAAGTATCAGCTACTTATAGAAATTCGATACGCGCACAGAATTTATGAAAAATCGCCAGAGTGAAGGTGTGTTTTTCAGGTCCCCGAAAATTTTGGTCTAGATAAATTGACGTTCCGCAAACTTTGATGCTGTGGCTAGTAGAGTTTCCATTGGATTAGGGCCAAATTTGGTGGTGATACTCGGGATATGGTGTAGTTTGTTGCGTAAGAAGGATTTTGAGAAAAATGTAAACTTTTGTAGATATATACAAATATACAACTGCGGGGAGTCACCCCTGATTTTTTTTTCACCTCTGGTGACTCCCCGCACCTATTTTGATATTAAATATTTTTGGTTTTCTTCAATGAAAAGTAATCAAATGCAATTCTACACACACATAATGACATTTGGAAGTAAATGACCCACAATAATGACACCACAGCTAATTTCAATATGCATAACTAATTTTATGATGACCTGATTTTTTCAACACATGGTGACTTATGTTTAATGCTCAGGAACAATTTTTTTTATCACATTTTCATAGCGAGACAACAATACCTTACCTAGCATGACTTGTATTCATGTTAATGCAATACGTTTGCTATAGAATTGACAAAACACATTCTTTACTTACATGTTTTATCGTAATATTGAAAAGATAGTTTTTTCATAATATTTGCTCATTTACTGATACTTTAGGGTCATAATTAGTTTAGGATGTGGAGAAATGACTTCCAGTAAAGTTAGATTGCAATTATTGAAGAAAAACTTAGTTTCCGGCGGCAAAATTGTGGAAAAAAATCCTTCGACAGTCTGGTATGACGGTAGCAAAAGACGAGCATCAGAAACACCTGTCACAGACGTAATATTTAACGTAAAATTTTATTTTAAGCAACTGATATATACTAATATAGGCACGCTCTATCTATTGGTACTCGCAAACTTTCAATTTGCGTTTCAATTATTGATATATGGAGGGTGGGAGCAGTCACCCCGTTTGGTGTGGGGAGTCACCCCCAATTTGGGGTCGTAGCTCGCCGCACGTTTTTTTGTAAATAATTATTTTTTGGTCGACAATATAATGTTGAAACTTATGGTGCTCCATAGTCATAATAGTAGCTATACACACCGTAAATACAAAGTTTCTCGGCTGTGTACTTTTTGAGTTATTTCAAAATATGCGCAAAATGCGGGGAGTCACTCCGGTCGACGCTATATTATAACTCTATAGGAACAATTGAACTCAAAATGAGTTTTTGAATAAATTCATTCTTGGTTAAATTGTAGATGAAAACATTTTATCTCCAACATTCCCAGCTCACTCGCACATTATCATTGATGAACATGCAATTTATAGGGTCACAAAAATATCTTATCGCTGATGCCGGTTAACTTTGTAGTGCTTGACTTTCTCAACCCTGAATGAGTTGAGCATAAGGCAACACAATTTTGTAGAGTTGGGTGACATAAGCAAATTGGGTGAAATGCTTCTTGCTGTTACACGCAGGAGGTGGGTCAGGCTGGTGTGGAATTGCAGCGCTGACAACTTAACAGGTTGTATCAGAACATTATAATATTTTTTGTATCTAGTGTGGTGCGCTATACAAAATCTTCAGTTGGTTTGGTCCGTACCTTCTCTGCAGCAGATCTGGTTCTAACTATTGGGCTGAGCATATTGGTTCCTTTCAACAGAAACTTTCCACCCTGGGAACAGCAGAACACTGTTTGTAAAAAGTAACATTGTACTAAGCCTACCAAAACCTAGCCTAAGGTAATAGAGCGGGCTTCTAGCCCATATGCATCTGCGTACAGCTGCAGGCAAGAAGCACACACCCAAGAGTTGTTGTTGTTGCTTAGCCTTGGTTTTCAACTTTCGTAGTGGAAACCACGCCAGCGCACCGCCCAAAACCTTTGATACCCACCAATGTGTGCGTGTTGAGACTAAGAGAGGTGAGAGACGAGAAATAGGTGGCTAGCTTAGTGGTGGGATAGTGTTTTTGTTGCTATCTGAATTAACTTGGTGGGTTGTGTGGCAGTTAACAAATGACCACCTGTGCAGTATAATTTTAATGGTGGACACCAGAACATTAAAATTTGCAGCGTGTTCTTGTCCTCAGCCACACTGCAATGCACCAATCAGACGCCTGCAGGGATAGCCTCATGTGGAACAGGAATGTTTAGGTAAAAATGATATGGATTGTTCATTTGTCCATGAAAAACAATGCAGTGTATATGTTGTGGCTCGGGTGTTTTGGAAGTGTTGGTAGGCCCAAAGGCTGGGCAGCGCACAGGCTGCGTCCACATCAACACCGCGGAGATAAGGCACAAGGGATAATCCTCACCGGCGAGGAGATAGAACAGGGTGGGTTGAGGTACTTTCGCTGGGGCCGGAGCCTCAGGCGCTGCCACCGCGGGCAAGGTATCATGATTGAGTTGGCCCCTTGACTCATGTAGGCTCCCTTGTGGGTGGCAAGAGAGTCAAAGGTAATGCAGTGGCCCTGCAGGTTAGAAACAAGGACCCCTAAGTCAAGTTGGGTTGGGTCAGGTAGGTTGTTCCACAATATTTTGCAAATAAAGGAGTACTGCAAAGCATTTGCCCTATATGACTATTCTTGGTGGCTCTGGCTACACATAATTCAGACTGGTCTGGAATCAGACTGAAAAAAGGAACAAGTAGCTAAATGAAATTTTCTCCTCTTCTAAGAGTGGGAAGAGTTTGGTTTCATGAATTGCAAAATATCCCAGCAATGGGGTATTTTGCACAGTTGTTGCATGTTCAAAACGTTTTCATTCGATCAAATTGTTTATATTTTGTTAAAGGCATTTTCCCAAATCCCAATGTCTCCATGATAAATATCTATCAGCAGAGTAGGGCTCAGACATTCTCATGATGTTGCTAGTGACATGGAATAGTCTCCAGGCATCCAGGGCTGTGGTCCAGACACCAATAACTCTTGTATCATTTACTTAAGGGGTTTTGTTTCTCAGCCCAAAATAAATGTAGTGATTTAGCCCAACATTTTTCATCATACAATCCTTGGATTATCAAACTTGTTAATGGTCAAACATATTGGACTCTCTTATATCTAGTTTGCATCAATTCATCATGTTGTAATAAGTCTCATCCTGCTATGTAGCTCAATCAAGATCCAACAAGCCATTTTACCTCTCCACATGCAGTGGCGAAACCCTTGGAATGACAACATAGTGGCTTTCTGATTCTCACTGCCACGCAGCTTCAGGTTGGACACCCTACATCCAATCAGGCAGGTGTTCAATCTCCTATCTCTGAACTCTACCCCAATCAGAAAATTATCCATAACAATATTAGTGTACTGTCAATCAGCACAAGACATGGCATATATTGTGAATCATGTTTTGAAACATGATGTAGCCACAAACCGGCCGCCGACAGATGCGCTGTCACGAATTTACTTTATCTCTCGTTTCGCGTATAAAAACTAAGTTTGATGTATTATACCTAAGTATTGAAAACCCATTGCCAGACGATGGAATTTAATGATTTAATAATAATAATAATAATAATGGAAAATACATTCATCACCTGAATTTGTCTTGCCACTTGCTGCTTCAAGATATGCAGACTAAGAATGTATTTGCATCATCCTACCCCAACTCTCTACAAGAAGCACAAATTTGAACCAAGTGGAGAAAGTGTGCAGTTTTCCCAAAGTTCTGAAGCTACATTATGCTGGGTGTGATTAAGCTTGAACAAATTGGAGACAGTGTGCTGTTCTCCCAAAGTTGTGAAATCATGTTATGCTGTGTGATTAAACTTGAACAAAGTAGAGACAGTGTGCAGTTTTCCCTAAGTTGTGAAGCTACATTATACTGGATGTGGTTGAACTTGAAGAAATTGGAGACTGTGTACGGTCTTTCCAAAGTTGTCAAGTCACATTATACTGGGTGTGGTTAAACAGCATCAAATCAGGTGGGATCAAACTTGAAGTTGAAAGTTGAAAAGTCATATTATACTGGGTGTGTTTGACAGCATCAGATTGGTGTCATATGTTCCAACTTGGCTTTATTTTGACACAGGCTGAAAAATCTTGGAAGACCAACATAAAATTGCAATTAAATTGCACTTGATATATTATATATATATTTTTGCTGAATAATTATTTTGGTCAGCAAAAGAGGCGAGAGAACAAGGCTCTCAGCTATTGCACGCCTGCTCCTGGTCAGAGTAATGAAAAAAATATATATAAAATGTCTTTCATTTCCAATTTTACATTGTCATCCAAATTGTATCATTTTGAGAGATGGGTTGTCATATTGTAGGACCAAATCACAACCGATCAAATGTTTGCAGAAGAGCTCACACTGACAAAGACTTTGTAGCTACATATCATGTTCAGAGATGATGGACATGGCCTGTCTGAGGTGTCCTACCATGACAGGCTGATGGTTCTTAATTTGTTCTTTATCAAGGGCAGGTTGCTGAGAAGTGACCTCATGAAGTATTTGAGAATTCTGTGTTGTGACACAGTGCGTTTTGATTTGTCCATTCTGTTCCAAAGGTTGCTGGATGGTTTCAGTTGTTGTAATGTTTTTTATGTACAAGTAACTTTGGGCACGTTTTCTGGAAGCCAATGGTGTGCATCCCTTCCAGCATCGAACTGTTTGTTCTGCGGTGTCCTTGTGTGTGATGGCACCCATGGCTGTACAGGCGTTTCTTAGCTTGGTGCACATGACGATCGGGTATGCTGAGCTTTTAGGGGGCTTCAAAAGTAAGAAATGTGTATTCTGCTATCCCTGAAATTGGTCACCGTATCATTAAACCAACAAAATAGTAAATCCTATAATACTTACATGCTGTTTAGTTGCTACCACCCAGCAAAGTGACTGACATCACAATATTAAGATGACCACATGCAGCCTCCTTGCATTTGAGGTTTGTGTTCCAGGAAGTTTGCATGTTCCAGGTCTTTATACTACCCTTCCAATGGAAGGGATGTGGTAATGGAGTACTAGACTGATTTGATGAACGATTTAGACTCAAATAATGAGTACTTGTACATATACATGTATGTTATATAAAGAATTGAACTTTTCTGGATTTCATTAAATCAAACTTTGGGTTTGTTTGATTCCATCTCTGTGCAAATGGAAAAATCAGCTTACATCACAGGGACAATGCTTAGTTAGTTTCATTGTGGGGAGCACAGTACATTTTATATAGTGCTCATTAAGATATTATTAACATGAGATCTGCTAACTCAGACTGTGTAGCTACTAACCAGAGTAGTTCAGTGTATGGTCACAACATTGCATTGCACCTAGACGTTAGACATGATCACTTGCATTATATAACTGCATGCACAATAGGCATTATCCTAATTGTGTAAAAAATACATAAAATGTTGTCATTGGCATTGTTAACAAGGCCTTTATTCAGTAAATTATGAAAGCAAAAATCAGAATCAGAACAGATGTCATTAGAGGAATCCCTTTTACAGAATTAGTTTACACCAAAGTGCATTAAAATTTCACATCATTTAATAAAAATCAATGCTATCTGTCACGAAAAAGCCGTACATATCCAAGAGCCTCTACATCATAGGTGCTCTGAAATTGTAATTTTGCCATGGAAAATTGGAGCTGTAATTTTCATAGATTTTTTTTATTTGAAGTGTTATATATGTAGCATTCTCATTTGAAAATGATATCAACATGGAAGTGCATGTCTTTTTTTTTTCTTTTGGATCTATGAAAGATTCAAATGTTCATATTTATACATCTGAACCCTTTCATTTGCCAGCTAAAATGAATTCATGATATTTTATCTATTTATCCATTGTTTTTTTTTGTTGAAAAACGCATGAGATTTAATCCACTGGTTTTACTTCTATGGAATTGGTAAGAATTCCTTCTTGCAACAAATTGACATGTGCTGTAAATCAGCAGTTTGAAGCACACTATTTGAATGGCAGCACTAGTATGGGGCATGCTGCTGCACTTGTCAAAACAAATAGGTCCATGCTTATCTGCACCAGGGGTTGCAGCAAGGGATGGGGGGCATTGGATGCAGATGTACATTGCTGTCAACTTGACAACTGGTGCTGGTTCCTTTTGAACCTTTGATGAGCCTTATGTGATGCTCTAGAAATTTGTGATGATCAATTCGGTGTAGCAGTGCACTTAACTGATTATGATCTGTGGGTTGTAGCTGTTTACCAGCCCTCTTCTTATGAAATCTTAGAAAACACCCCCTTGTTGAACTTTTTATTGAACTCTGTCCCTGGCAAGGAGGTGGTTATCACAGATGATTTTAATTTATCAGCAAGTGACTGGTCTTTGGACCTTATTGCTGGCTGCATTGAGCCCATTGACCTGCAGTTTTAGACTTTTTCATCACTTGGGCTTTTACAGTGGGTAAGGGAGCCCACTTTTTTACTAACTGATAATATTTTAGATCTTGTTCTCGTATCTGAGGAGGATTGTGTTGCTGAAGTGTTGGTGCTGCCACCACTGCCTTGCTGCCAGCATTCTCCTGTTGTCTTTGAGTATATTTTAAGTGGGTACAGGCTTGAATGTGTGGTGGTGGGGCCTTTGGCATACGGGGAAGTATGGCAGGATTTCAGAGGCTCTCTCTCTGGTTGACTGAGGGCTAGAATTCAACTATTCATCAGTGTGTGAAGCTTTTTTATTTTTGCAGTCAGTTTTAATGTCCCTGATTGGAAAGCTTATATATATACTCCTTTTGCCTGTCCATTCTGGTCCTCCATGGGCTGTCAAGGCCCCCCCTGCTCTTCCCCTAAAAGTCAAATGCATGGCATGAATACAAGCAGGTCAGGAGGGCAGAGGGCCACAACTAGGCCATTGCTCTTGAGAAGCTACACACATTCAGTGAGCTGAATTTTAACTACAGAAATATTTCAGTTGATTCCCAAAAGAAATACAAATTGAATTTAATAAACAGACCTAACCGTAAGTTGTTCTATGCTTAATACCAAGAACAGCTTTGTTAACATTGCTGTTCTCAGCAGCATACTGGCGCGCATGGCTGTGCTGGCCTCCCCCGGCTCTGCTACTCCCCACTTGATGTGGTCCTGCTGGAGGGGGCTGCAAAGGTAAGAGACAAAGGTAAGAGACCAGAAAAAAAAAATGGGTTGTCGAGCTGTTTTTTCCATCTGCTTGCCAGGTGATGAGATAGTGCAGGATCCTGGTGGGATATATGAAGTCTTCTTTGATTTGTTTCGGGAGTTTTTGTCAGTGCAGCTCCTTCTCACCCAGCCCCATTTCCTGCTATTTGCAAGAAATTGGTCAGATGTTAATTTCTGTAGGGGGAAGAAGGGGGTCAAGCTTATCCTCTTGGCTCTTGATCCCAGTCCCAGTATGGGACCAGATGGCCTTCACCCACATCTGCTGAGGAACTGTGCTGATTAGCTCTCCTTCCCTCTGCTTAATTTTTCAGCTATCAATGAGGCCAGGAACAGTCCCTGAGGTCTCTTACCTTTGATCTCTTACCTTTGCAGCCCCCTCCAGCAGGTCCACATCAAGCGGGGAGCAGCAGAGCCGAGGGAGGCCAGC
>SDVV010007309.1:0-17860 GCA_016164225.1 Gammarus roeselii
GGGCCCTGCTGCTGACGACGGTTCCTCGGTACATTTGGGACCCAGAGTGTAAGTTGAGGGGCTACCGGCCGGACCCTTTAGCACAAAAGGGCTAAGTTGTGTGAATGTGAGCGTGTGAGGGTGTGAGGTGCGCCTTGCCGTCGGCCACCCCCCTTTCTGGGGGATGCGGCCTAGTGTCTGTATCTGTATGATCAATGTGTCGGGAAGCTGGTTATTACTTTCAATTTCCGCCTCGAAACTTATGGATTTGGACAGGGCGTTCAGCTTTGTTAGGAATTCATTGATGTCAACAGTTGACGGGATGATTGCAAATACGTCATCAAAATTTCGAAACCACGTATAATCAAAACCTAGAATCGTTGGCAAAAGTTCTTTTTTCAAACTACTCCAAGAATATGTTACTTAATAATATTGGAGACAGTCAACTGCCCATTGGTAGACCCCTGATTTGATCAAAAAAGTCACCATTACATGAAAAAGAACAATGTTCAATGTATAGTTCAATCATACTGATTAACGTATCCACTGAGAAGGGAAGTTCATGAGCATTATTGTTAAGATATCGTTTAATGAAAGCAATGGTGGTATCAATCGGGACATTGGTAAATAATGAATCTACATCAAAACTCAGCATGACCTTGTTATGTAAGTTTACATTTACAACTTTTTCATGAAGTCCTCAGAGTTGACCAGAAGGATATTGATTCCAGTGCAATAGAAAGCCTTGACACTAATCTAATCTTCATAGACATTGCTAACTATAGTTTTGTTATGGGAGACACCGATGGCACAACTCATTAGCATGGTTCTCTATTGTACCTGCATAAGGACATTGTGTTTTTAGTGTTTGAGGTGCACATTCCAAACGTTGTAGCAGTGCACCTAATTGATTGTGATCTGTGGATTGTAGTTATTTATCGGCCTCCTTCTTATGCAATCTTGGAGAACACATCCTTGTTGAACTTTTTAGTAAACTTTTGCCCTGGCAAGGAGGTGATTATCACAGGTGATTTTAATTTACCAACAATTGACTGGTCCCCGGATCTTATTGCTGGCTACACTCGGCTCATAGACCTGCAACTTTTAGAGTATTCATCATCACTTGGACTTCTGCAGTGGGTAAAGAAGCCCACATTTTTACCATCTGATAACAATCTAGATCTTGTTCTCACATCTTAGGAGGATCGTGTTGGTGAGTTGTTTGTGCTGCCAACATTCTCCTGTTGTCTTCGAGTATATCTTCAAATAAACAGACCTGAGAACTGGAAGTTGTCCCATGCTTATATCAGGAAAAAAAATATTGGTCGTCCAGCTGTTTGTCCTCTCCGCCTGCCGGGTGGTGAGATAGTGTAGGATCCTGCCGGGATGTGTGAAGTCTTTGCTGACTATTTCTCGGGAGTTTTTGTCAGTGCAGCTCGTTTTCACCCAGTTCCTTTCCAGCTATTTGCAATAAGTTTGACGGATGTTGATATCTCTAGGGAGGGGACAAGCATATTCTCTTCTCTTGGCTCTAGATACCAGTTCCAGGGTGGGACCAGATGACCTTCACCCACATCTGCTGGGGAGCTGTGCTGATGAATTATCTTTACCTCTCTGTTCAATATTTCAGAAATCAATGAGGACGGGAACAGTCCCTGAGGTGTGAAGTAAATCGATAGTTGTGCCAATGTTCAAGGCTAAGTCCCACACTAATCCCCTGAATTACAGGCCTGTAAGCTTGACGTCGGTTTGCTGCAAATCAATGAAGAGAATGGTTGTATTTCGCTCGACTGAGTATCTTGAAAGCAACAATATTCTATCGTCTGATCAGTATAGTTTTCGGAGTAATCGCAGCACTGAGGACCAGTTGCTGTTGACCTATGATGGTGTTAGGACGTGGTTTGATGAGGTATATATTGTGGGTGTCATAATGCTCAACTTTTCAAAAGCATTTGATGTGGTGAGTCATGGTGTGCTTTTGTCTAAGCTGAAGTCTTTGGGTGTTTGTGGTTCGTTGCTGGCCTAGATCTCTGCATTTAATTCTGGCAGAGTAATGAGTGTTTGTGTGAGAGGCAGATTGAGCAGACCAGTTGATGTGACTAGTGGTGTTCCTCAAGGCTCTGTTCTTGGACCCCTGCTGTTCTTGACTTACAATAATCACGTGTTCAATGGTCTTGCATGCAAATTCAAGGCATTTGCAGATGATTACAAGTTGTAACTGGGATACTATTGGAAGAAGACTGATCTTGCTGTTCAGGATGTCCAGTCACTCCAAAGTGGGTTGGATTCAGTTGACTCTGTTGCGAGGTCCTGAAATCTTGGATTGAATCCAGATAAGTGTGTTGTGCTGCGCTTCTATAGAGGTCGCATTGATTTTGATGCCCTGGTTCCCGTTAACCAGTACTTCCTGCAAGGTAGAGCATTAAAGTTTGTCAGTGCACATAGAGACTTGGGTGTCAGTGTGGATACAAGTCCCAGATTCCACCATCATATTCGTGTGGTGTCTGCAAAGGCTGGTGGATTGGCAAACTGTTTATTGAGATCAACTGTCTGCAGGTCCACGGAGTTTATGCTGCCCTTATATGTTGCACATATTCGTCCAATCATTGAGTATACATCCTGTGTTTGGAACACCGGATATTGTGGAGACTGCAGGCTGCTTGAATCTATTCTGAGAAGATGGACCAGAAATATTGATGGTCTTTCGGAAATGGACTATGGTAGTCGTTTGAGAAGACTTGATTTGTTTCCTGTTAAGGGTCGGCTTCCGAGGGCAGACCTGATAAAATACTGGAAGATTTTGCATGTTAAATCAGAGGATTTGCTAAATATGTCTTAACTGGCTCCGAGAGTTGGCACTAGATGTCACTTGCTGAAGTTGGTGGTTCCTCCTCGCTCTTCTGATGCCCGCAGTAGGTCCTTCAGTGTGAGATGTATTGGTCTATGGAATGGCTTGCCTGCTGATGTTGTGCAGTTGACAGAAATCACTCGCTATAAGCAAGCTCTTGCTGAGCTGATGTATTTTTAAATTTTGACTGAGCAGATTCCGTTTTATTTGTATGTGGTAATGAATGTGTATAAGTAATATTTTTTTTTTCCATTTTGGGTTGTGACTAACAAGATTGCTGTAAGATCAGTTGCCTGAAGCACAGATTTCCGGATTGTTCTGTCATTGCTCTGCCTTGATTTCGCGGTTCTAGAGTATTGTGGGCTGGGCGGTCTTGAGTCCGCCAAGGTGAGAAACCAAGGTGAGAAACCAAGGTGAGGAACCAAGGTGAGAAACCGGTCGCGTCTGTGGGTGTTTAATTACCTACAAGAATTCTTATTTCCTGCCAAGGCCAGCCTCGATGCTGCTCATCTCTCCTTGTTTACGATTTCCAATGCTTCCGATGGTCGGGTCATAAACCGGCACCGATTAGTATACAGTCGTTTGTATGATACTCTTTTGATCACTGTGCTTTTGGGGTCTGAAGATGTAGAGCTTGACTCTACAAAACTGTTACCTAATAAAACCAGCCTTAAACTTTCAACAGGGGGTAATTTCCTTATTGTAAACACGCGCGTATACATTGTGCAAACATTCCGTACAATTTATTCTGGTGCATTTCTTCAGTGAGTACAGAACAACTTACAAAAATAGGGCATGTACGAAGGGACAGTTTGCGTAAGAAGTAAGAAATACGCACGCGGATCAACCATTCATTTCAGTAAATGTGTTCAGACAAGCATCGCAGGCGTATTGAGAACCTTACCCGCGGGCATAGGGCGGTGGAGCTGGGCGGGTCAGGGTGGCGTAGTCCTCGAACCTCCTGCAAGAGTATCAAATCAGAATTTATTATAATTTTTTAATACAGCATGGAGACGAAGTCTTTGGGCAAGAATATGCTCGTTTAGTTGAGAAGTAACTACTCGAGTACACGTGATGATTGTGTGTACAGCTTTAATGACGAATCACCTAACAGGTCGTCAGTGCTTTAGCAGGTGATGATTGTGTGTACACCTGTAACGATGAATCACCTCACAGGTCGTCAGTGTTTTAGCAGGTGATGATTGTGTGTACACCTGTAACGATGAATCACCTCACAGGTCGTCAGTGTTCTAGCAAAGACAATGAACTAAAGCAGATCGCACAGGCTAGTGCGTATCAATTCGTTCAATTTGAATCGCCTTGATGGAAACGGGTCAAGGGTTAATGACTAACAAGGGTTTATGACTAATCAGTAGTTATCTTATTTTATTTCTGATGCCGCTGCTCAAGCACATAGCTGCAAAATTAAATAAAACGTTCGAACCTGAACACGGATAGATGCTAGGAAAGATTGGACTAAATGTGATGGGATGGTATGTGTTGTCACATGGCGAACGGACCTAAACTGACTGATGGACGAACTCGAAATGAAGGTTTCAGCAATAGCCTGTGCGTCTTGGAGCAGTCCATAGTATTCGGTCAAAGGGCGTCAGCTGTTAGACAATATGATCTACCATTCTCGCGAAAAACAGTAAAAGAGAATCAGGTGTGGTAGCAAATGAACCGAAAACACTTTGTAACATATACTGTTTGTAGATGAAGGTCGATTTTGATAACACAGGCATCATATTACCACATGTAGCCTATTTGTGAGGAGCAATACATCGAAACATCTTATTTACCGGGAAAAGAGTCCATCCAAAAACTTCAAGATATGATTTGATCTAAACACAATATTAGATTAGAGTGACTAGTTTCAAGCGCGGATGTTGTCAATGTCTTTCTGGCGTTTAACGTTAAATCAGCAATCGGTGGTACAACATGTCGTACATCATCAGTTATTGACTCTGTACACTAACCGGGGTGTTGAGCCATGTCGCCGCGATGAGAGGGCGGGAGAGCCCTCGTCACCCCCGCTGCTAGCCTCGCTGCCCCCCGCTCCCTCGTCTCCGTTGCTAATGTCCAGGTCCCCAGCTGTGTCGTAGCCGTTGTCTTCGGCCTCGAAGCCGCCACCGTTACTGTCGTCCTGACTCAGGCTGTAGTGCTGCTGCGATCGGCGAGACCTGCAAGAAGGAGAGAAAAAAAGCTGTTAACCACGAAAATTACTTTTGCAGCATCGGCACATCGCAATCGATTTTCCAACACCCGAATTATTTTTAAATTAAGAAAAAAATATTCACAGAGTTGAACATTCCAAGTTTTGGTACGTGCAAGAGTGCATGAAAGGATAGGGAGGTGCATCTTGACGTCGGAAACTCCCTTTCTGTAGTTTACGGCCTTGCGTTTGTCATAGTCTGTATCATTTCAGACATTAACACCACTATGAATCGTTGAACGAAGATCAGTACTAAGACTCTTGAGAAAGCTCATGCGCTCTAGCATCATCGTTATTCGATCGACACACGAGTATTCTGAGGTTTCTTTGATGAACAAAATAGAGTATTTGTAATGGAATGTGGGGTCAGTAGCTAACTGAGGCTTGTGAGTGTACAGCGAAGTGTGACACGAGCAGTAGTTTAAATTGATACACTTACTTGACTTCTCAATGGTGGCAAGAGAAAGCGAGACTTTCTATAGTGGAGTATCTGGAGACTCACTGAAAAGCCATATACGAGACGCCAATGGAAGACTTAACAAAAATATGCTATAGTAGTTGACTGGTAGCCAAGATGAGATTCGAGTGACGAGGGTTTCTAGCGTACTGGAGTTGTTGTCATTCTGGCGCCGAATGTCAAACCAGCAAACAGTGCTGCATCAAGTTAGTCTTTGTGTATTTTACTTTTATGCTTGAGTTAGGTTTACTACTGCGCACAGTCAAAGTCCTCAACGCGGCGAACGTCTATGGTATGTACGGGTGCCACAGGAGGTACAGGAACTCCAAAGGTGCTGAGGCCATATGGTCCCAGCACTTTCCGGATGGCAGAAGGAGGAATAACACACTAACTACCCTGCTTTAGAGCTCCAAGGATCTGCAGTAGTCCTTAGATGCCGGGCTACGCGCTCCAACACATGCCGAGGGGGAAGATGAAGAAGAGATAGAAAGCGGGGATCCCATGCATGAGATTTAAACTAGGTGTAGGGAATTTCACGCATGAGAACAGCAAGAATGGAAAGAAGAAGAAGGATTAGTCGTAGAAAAAGATTGCATGAAAAGAGGCACATGGCTATTATTTGCCACCCGAAAGAAGAATAGTTAGAACCGGAATGTGAGTCGAAACAATTCCGTAGACTGAGGATGATTTGTTGATGACTTGATGCAGCACTGACTGCTGGTTTGACGTTCGGTGCCAGAAGGACATTGACTCCAGTGCACTAGAAAGCCATGACACTCTAATCTAATCTAGAATCGGAATGTGTATGTTTGAGTGTGCGTGCGTGTGATGTGTGTGTGTGTGTGTGTGTGTGTGTGATGTGTGCAACGACTATTAGGAGAGTTGTTAAGAAGAAGTCAAAGACAAGTTTAAGCAAATTTGCACTAAACATAAGATGCAAATGAAGTAAAAAAAGTTAAGCAAATCAGGATGGAGAAATAGTGAAGAGTGAAGAAGAGGAGAGTCTGAAGGAAAATAAGGGTGTTCACCTCCCGCCGGTTGGGCCGTGACTCCGTGCGGGACATGAACCTATCAGATGCCTGGAGGGGGGAGGGGACTGGAAGACGAATCACTAAAAAAGTAAAACAATTGATATCTATGACTATAACAGGCCCGTTTGTTGACTTACCTGGGTTCCCACCACAAGACTTCCGTCCCTAGGAAGTTTATAACGGCCATACCCAAACACTACAAACATAAGTTTGACTATTGAATAAATAAGATTAGATTAGAGTGACAGGGCTTTCCAGCGCGTTGAAGTCAATGTCCATCTGGCAAAGAACGTCAAGCCAGCAACTAGTGCAGCAGCAAACATTCGGACAGTTATCGTCCGTCTCTAGGGTTGTTTCGAATCAAGGGATGCCTAAGTCATAATCGAAGCGGAGATCAAGGCAGTGTTCTAGTCAAACCAAGTTAGGAATGAGTATTTCATATTGAAATGAGATGCCCGTGCAACGGAGTTAATAAACAAAAGTCACTAACATCGGGATGCTCCTAGCCGGTCCTGGCAACCCTCCTCCCACATTATTCCATCCGTCGCAATGAGTGAAGGGCTCCTGCTCACCTAAGAGAGGGGTAGTCGCCTCCCTTCAGCATGGTCTGAGCCCGGGTCTGCAGGGAGGCGGGGGTCGGCAGCTGTTGCTGGAGGCTCGCCTTGCTAGGGGACAGAAAAGATGGCGTTACGCGACACCACTTAACGGATCATGCTAGTAATAATACTTCACACACATGAGGCGTCTCACTGAAAACATATAAAGGAGATCGTTTAGTATGGCATGAAACCTCTGTCACACTCTAGTCTCAAATTAAAATAATATCAAAAGGGACGTCTAAAGCAATACCATAGTCTTTCGAAAGAAGATGCATGTGCACAAGAGATAAAGAGTTAGCTATACAATGTAAGGCACCACAGTTTCAAAAAACTTTCACGAGGTGAATTATTGATGAACTAGACAACGCTCGCCGCAGCAGAACGATCATGTCTCACAGCATCGTGTTACTTGTCAAAGAAGCATGATTTATTATCAGTTTTGATCATGATAATCAAGATACAAGTTTGCATTCCAAACACAGCTGTCCCGACGGGTGTCGGAGTGTTCACACATAGCTTCTGTTGCAATGAAAAGTTTGATATGATTATAGTACTGTACAAGAGCTTTCAAATAATGTGTTGCATGCCATGATAAATTGCAGACTGAAAAAGGATTTTTTTAGGATTTTGCCATTTTCTAAAAAGTTGCATTTCAATGACATTCAAAATCAGATTCAAGATAAAAACTATTAAAAATATAGCAGAAATCTATGAAAGCTTTTAAATGGTTGATTGTTCGTCATGATTACGTCACAACTGTATAGAAGTCTTAGCGATGTCAACAAGTCAATATATTTATTGAAGATCTCGTGTAACTTGAAAAAAAAACGTAGCTCATGATTTTAGTACTTCACAAGAGCTTTCGAATGATGCATTGCTGGACATGATAATTCCACATCTTCAGATGTCTCAGTGATTTTAGTGAAAGCGTTGCAACGAACAAACGGACGAACGCTTTTTGGGAATCGAGGTTTGAAACTCTTTCAGATGATATAGGACACTCGCCATTACACTGATAAAACACCGACAGTGCAAAACCATGCCTCGCAGCTGGGATTGGAAGAATTATTTTCAAAGTCACTTGTTCTGCATTATCACAGTGCATATGCATGCCCTGCATCTACACTAAATCCTAATTCTTAACGATATTCATCACTCAATGAGACTCGCCGTTTGTTATGATCCAATTTTATTCAGCTGATGAATCTCAGTTAACAACATGTAAGGACAGTACTTGCCCCAAGAGATGTTACTGGTAACATTAAGACCGCTGGGGATTATAGACAAAAGATCCTATAAGAAAAGACAGCTCAATGAGGAGGCTCTTACCTTGGAAAGCCATCAATGAGCTCATCGAGGAAGGCAGTGGCCGACTGCCCTCTGCAACGAACATGAACACGTTAAGAACCTGTCGGTGGCAAAGGCGGAGAAGAGAGCAAGGGCTGCGGAGGGGCACAGAACAGCGGAGCTTGCAGGAACATGGAAACATTCTAGCTGCTACAGAAATACAAATGGTTGCAGAAGGAATATGTGCAACAGTGTTATAGATAAACGAAGTAGCACAAGTTTTATATTGAATTGCTAAAACATGTGTAAGGTTCATAGATAATAATGTGAATACAAAACTCACTTGTAACATACAGCTAGCTACTATCTAAGACAAGAGATGATGGGTCGATAATTTTTGAAATTAAAATTTAAATAGTATTAATATCAAGAGTAAGGGTACGTATAGTACTCAGGCCTGCAATAAGGCCCATGTTTTGCTCAACAGCAGAATTACCCGGAAATAGTTAGAAGAGCTTAGCCTCAGAGTTTGCCCTTTCAACTAAACTGATGACCAGTGGATAGTAGAAAAGACACTCCACTCACTAGGGCAAACAACAAATCACTTGGCAGTTATTCGGACACGCTAATGTTATGACGAACATCTCTAAAGTCAGAAACAAGCTAAAATAAACTCTAATGACTAAGTGGCGTTGCAGTAGTCACAGAATGGGGAGGAGCCTCATCGTCTCGCCCACAGACGCGCAGCGTGTTTGTGGGACGCAAAAGCACCCGAACTACCCCATAAGATACTAGCACCATAGCTGAGCATGCAAACCAATTGGCCTAAAATACTTGTCAATTATGTACATACAATAGATCTCCGTTGTCTAGGATCCAACCAAGCCCCGTCTTGTTGTGGAGATCTGCTTGTTCTTCGTCTAGAAATAGTCAGTATGAAGTCTACTGGAGAAACGGTTTCGGACTCCCAATACTCCCCTGTCACTGCTGCACTGTTTGGAGACTCCAATACCAGTCATCCCTAGCCTCTCGTGACTACAGCCCAGTTCTTCTTTTCTAAGTAGCCCACTTATCCTCATCTCACTCAGTGCCGGGGTTGCAGCACATGGCGAGGGTGAGCAGCCCCACCAGCAGCAGCATCACCGCCACCGGCACCAGGACAGTCTCCACCACGGCGATGGTGTACGAGGGAGAGGCGACCTGGTGGGAGGAAGGGTCGGCATCGTTTCTAGATAACTATTCAACATAATAGCTAATACCGAGAACATTCAATCAAGTATAGTCAAAATAGTGACCAGAGTTGCTCTGTGGCAATGACTCAAACCAAGGCTGGTGACTGGGAAAGATATTTATGAAGCAACGACCACCCTCAAGCGCGGCATGTCATTGGCTTAAACATCGAATTTATCGCACTAGAAGCCCTGGCCGCTCAAGTGCAATCTTGTCTTAAGCTGAAGCTCGTACAGGGTGGACCAAACAACCAGAGTGTCACACCTACCAGACAGAATAGACTAATGAATCCAATCACACAATGTACATTTCAATATGCTTGTTTCCTAACTTGTTTTCTAGAAGTAAACCCTACCTTGAGTTGAGCGAAGTGTAAATATAATTATAGTCGTAAGTGATTAAACAAGTGTCGATAGTAGGAACAACAGTAAGAGCCAATATTAGTTGTCTGGTATGCAAACCGTGACTGAATGCTCATGTGTACGGCATATGAGCATATTCTAGGGGAAGCAGGACAGGCCTATATCGGTATCTGTAAAGGCGGCAAAGGTTCTACTGGACGAACATAATTGGAACCATACTAAGTAGAGTAGTCAGTTCCCCCCGTGACAAGGCGAGGACCAGCGCGAAAGTAAGAGCAACGTTACCTGTAGACGAAGGCCAGAAAATGTTCAGCGCATGGGATGCTGTTAAGAAACTTGGGGACGAAGGCCAAAGAATGTCATCACCTTGCTTCTATAGCTATTCGGGGACTGGGCACTGTTTGACCCAGGGGCTCACTAGACGGGGCGAAAGAATCTATTTAACTGGTGACCACAACGCAGGTGGTCACCAGTTGTTATCAGAACTTGTAAACCTGGATTTCGCTTATACTAAGCACATTCCAGCGCAAAATGTTTCCACGCGGTAATTTCATTGCCACAGCTGTGTCGAGCCGACTAGGGTATGGTTACGGCAAGAAAGAGGGCCTTGACATCTTACCAGTAGGGTAGAGGACCTTGTCGTTTTACCAGCAAGGTAGAGGAAATTAACCTCTCATCTCTGCGGCACAGGCAATGGAGGGACGAGGTTGACGATCTCTCGACCAAACTATAACTACCCTAGAAGGAGGCATGTGTTTGTTGTCTGTAAAGTCAGATTTCAGAACTTTAGCTGTGCGTGATGGGTGGCTAATGTCTAGCCGGCAGGGGCTGGAAGATAATGGGCCTCTCCTGAATATCAGGAACCGATGAAGTTGCAAATGAGCCCAAGGGCTGCTGAAGGACATCCCAGTCCAGCAGATTCATCAATTGGTGTTTCAAAGATAACAGGTCAAAGAGGTTGGTATCGAGCACAAAGGCAGAAAGGTTCTAAATCTTAAGGCATCTTCGAGTAGGAATACATGGTAGGCCCAGATCTAATTTGGTTAGCTATATACCATAGGAAGAACAACGACGTACCGACTTCAGTTCGAAGAAAGACAATGGGAGACTCCGTTCCGTAATCAGAGCATGTGGAAGTACCGGTAGGACAGAGGCCAGTTCAAACATCAAAGAAGACACCGTATGGGTCTGAGTTTGCAGTAGCAGAACGTTCGGTTATGGTGTTCAAGTGATGCATGCAACCTTTCACACTATTTGTGTTGAGGGGATGTTATTAAGCACTGAGACATGACACCTGCAGCAAAGAGGTCCAGGTTTGACAGTAGTATCACTTTCAGAATACAAGGAAGGCAGCAGTTTGGACACACAACTAATCAAAGGTGCATTACAAACTTCCCTGGTGATACAGAAATAACACAAGTTGCGTGAGACTGGAGAGCTGGTGTGATTCGTGCAGATAGTCAAGGTCCTATCACGTCTCAGGGAAAGAGTAAGCCCCTAGGGAGTGGAGTGGGGAGGTCACGGCTGACACTGTTGAGGCTGCATTGCCACCCCTAACGATGGCGTGTCAACAAACAATCCTGGAAATACACAAGGGAACTTGCATTCCCAATTTTTATAACACGCACTCGTTGAAGGAGGAAGGAAATGCAACGGGGGACGGATTAGATTAGATAAGGGTAACGAGGCTTTCTAGTGCGCTGGAGTCATCGTCCTTCTGGCGCCGAATGTCAACCCAACAAATAGTGCTGCATCAAGTAAGTCTTTTTTTTTTTTCCAATGTTTGAGTTAAGGTTTACTACTGTTCAAAGGCAAAGTCCTTTGCGCTGCGAACGTCTATGGTATGTACGGGTGCCACAGGAGGTACAGGAACTCCTAACGCGCTGAGGCCATATGGTCCCAACACTCCCCGGATGGCAGTAAGGAGGAATAACACACTACCTACCCTGCTTCAGAGCCCCAAGGATCCGCAGTAGTCCTTAAGGGTCGGGCTACGCGCTCCAACACCTGCTGAGGGGAAAGATAAAGATGAGACAGAAAATGGGGATCCCATGCATGAGATCTACACTAGGTGTAGGGACTTTCACGCATGAGAACAGCGAGAATGGAAAGAAGAAGGAATAGTTGTAGAAAAAGGTTGCATGAAAGAAAGAGCGCAACTTGGCTGTTATTAGCCACCCGAAAGGAGAATAGTTAGAACTGGTGTGTGAATGTTTGAGTGTTTGTGTCTGTGTGTGCGTGTGTATGTGTGTGCGTGTGTATGTGTGTGCGTGTTAGTGTGCAGCGACTATTAGGAGAGTTGTTGAGAAGGACCCACAAGTTTAAGGAAATTTGAACTAAAAATAAGATGCAAATGAGGTAAATAAAAGTCAAGCAAATCAGGATGGGGGAGAAAAGGAGAGATAGTGAAGGGTGAAGAAGAGAGGAGTCTGAAGAGAAATAAGGGTGTTCACCCACCGGTAGGGCCGTGACTCCGTGCGGCACGTGAACACAACAGATGCCTAGGGGGGGGGGGGTCATCTATGCAAGGAGCAGACCAAAACAAACAAAAATGACTGCGCTGGCCTTTTGTTAGGTATGCTTTCTTAGGCCCGGAACACAGCTCCCGCTGAGATGGTGTGAAGACCCATTGAATTTAGGTCAATAGTCAGCAACGCTGAGCGCGCCGGCGATGTGAAGATAAACATGGTTTGGCGTTCGAGCTCAATACAAAACGCTGTTCACCTGAACTATGGCCTAGTCCCAGAAGCTGTAACAAACGTGAACCAGAAAATTTCGAAAATTCACAGATGGTATAAAAAAAAACAGTAAAGTCTGACGTGAAATTCAGCAAAAGTTTCTGTTCTGGAATTAAAATCAGCAAGGGTCAAAATTCATGCATTATGGACGAACCCTTGGCATTCTCCTTCATAGGAGGGAAACCCTGACTGTGGAGACAACCCTCTACTCTAACGCAATGCTGAGCCAGGATGACAGGCGAATGTGGCAGCAGCGTGCAAATGCTGATGCCTCAGCACGAGTCGAGAATGTCCCCGCAGCTGTGGGTCAGGTGGCAGCTACGATGCAACCAGTCTTTTAAAGCGAAATCCTTTCAAGTACCCAAGTAAGTATATGGAATATAGTGTTGAACAAGGAGTGAAGAAGAAGACTTGTAAACTTGCCAAGTTCAGAAGTCGATTTTGGGAAGAAAAAACTAGTTTTGAACGAAAAAAAAATCAATACCTTAAGCCAACACGCACTGAAATCCAATGAAGTGTTGGCCAAGCGTTAGCATTTTTAAAACTCTCAAACAAAGAGCAACTCCTGAAAAATTGCTTAACTCAGAACTTGGTTTGGAAAAACGAAAAATCCAACCGGAACACGGCGTGCCACAATCAACGACCACAGCTTTTTTGAGCATGAATAATGGTCGAGGAATAAAAAAAGAGCTCTGGTGAGGTCCTTTAAATTCTCCAACCAGAACCTACCCAAAATCTCTGTGAAACAGTCACTGTCCAACCTGACATCTTTTTACGAATGCCTACACTCAAGCACTGTGCAACTTTGATAATAAAACTGTTTATTACTTCGTCAGCAGAACCCACAGCAAGAATGGGTGACCACGCATGACAACTTCGGGTTATACCTGTAGGATACTAGCATTCACATGAATGTACATTTTCTATACATAAACACTGCTTGTCTAGCCATGGGAATTTGGAATATTGTTCAAGAACTTTCCTATTGCTAAGAAAATATAGATCCACGCACCTCCTGCCGACGAGGCAGTGGCAGCAACGAGTGGTGGCGAGTCAGAAGGTCAGCTGACAGGTCCGACAGCTGCTGCTGCTGACGCTCTGCCTGCCAAGTCCTGCCATCGGCTGACATCTGCCATTGATTGCTACCATCTGACGCGTGCAAATCACTGCTGTTCTGTTCATACTGACGGAAACGAACGTTTTATTAGAAGGCAGCAACTGGTGAACAGCAATCATTCTTTTCCCACTAAAATAGAGTACAAACTTATATATGGTAACTCTACAATTGTCTTACACGGATGCACACTCCCAACAAATTTACTTTGCAGGGAATAACACAGCAATATGCATAAGCCAAGTTTGTTTGTTCTGGTAGCCTAGAGTGCCAGACGAGAAAAATATCCCTTCATTTACTCAATTCCTAGCACTGTATTTAGCTACTTTGTTAGTTGCCTAGTAAGCTCAGTTAGAACGGGCCCTTTACCACTGTTGTCGGACAGTCCTCAATTGATACACGATTGACTCGCGGTTTTTAATGTACGATGGATATTAATGTCGGACAGTTTTTATTGTTGGACCCACGGTTAACCGATGTATTTTTTAGCGGATCCATGGTTGTTGGGCGGTTCTTATTGTCGGATCCACGGTTAACAGACGTATTTTTTAGCGGATCCACGGTTGTGGGGCGGTTCTTATTTCCGCTCATGTGTGCATTATTGCGTAACGATTTCAGTTTAGAAAGTGTGAAGCGTTGTAGTTTGTTTTGTAAATGCAGTAAGCATCGCCAAATAAAGCTTGAACCTTCTGCAAAACTATGAACGGTTTTGGATTAAATGTAGTACCACCAACATTGGAAAAAAATTAATTTATAATGTAACATCATTTGGTAGACCGTTTCAGAAAAAATCCAACGGGAACACATTCTTTTCAATAGGTACTTCATCAAAATTAATGCGTCGATGTTGTGTTAAAAAAAAATAGGAAGTTATTTTAACAAACACGGCCGAAAATGTGCGTGAGATACAATGTTTTATAACAGTTGAACAACTTTGACATGCTGAGTGCAATATTAATACTGTGTTGGATAACTTAATTATTATTATTATAAATAGAACTTCCTCGTGTGTGCCGAGTTCCGAGGAAAAGAAAGCATTGAGTTATGGGTTAAAATTTTGCTTCACATAAGTAAAATTATGTTATTCATCTCACTTTTGAGCATTCAAAAAGTTTTATCAGTTAGTGTCAAGACAATCAATTTTTAACTCAAATGTTGACTCTCTTAACCAGGTTAAGACCGCTGTTAGAAATATTGTCTACAGTTCATATTTTTCAATTTCTTAGTATCCCAGTTCTAGTTTGCAGTGATGCGGACGTTAAATTCTCTTTCTTCAGAACGTATTTGGCTGTGACTAAGCTTGATAAAGGGCATGATGTTGTTTTGCTTGATCAGATTGAATACATTGCCAAAATGATGGAAGCCTTCTTTGATACTTCTAAATTTGACTGAGTGGTAGAGGATTGGTTAAAATTACTGTTCCAAGTTGAGGACAAAATCAACAGATTTTAGGATGACATTTGTAAGAAAAATTATGTTACTCAGGATACTAAGATGGAATTGAGATCATGTGGCTCAAAGTTTGGGGTGCTCTACGAGCTGCCTAAAATACATAAAATTAACATCTCATCTGAGACCCACCCATCTTGTCAACGGTAGGCCTCGCAAACTATATGCCTTCTAGATTTCTAGTAAAGTTACTCTCAACAGTTACAGAAAACGAATTATTGATAATAGATTAATTTTCATTTGTTCAGAAAATATGCGATTTGATTTGTGCCTCATTTCCACCGGAGCCTCAACGTGAGTCATAATAGGCTCCCCTGTAGGGCGCGTCCGTCATTGATTCAGGTAAATTCGCACGGCCTCGCGTGCGAAAAGATTAGTCTTGTCAAGGTGAAATCAAGTACATATTTCAATTGTAGCACATCGGCGTACTAGCGCGTACGAGAGAGTAAAGAGTTAATGCGTATCTTCGTAAAATGTGTTGTTATTTCAGTGCGTAATGGGGTGGAGAGACCACCTCACTTGCACAGGTGTTTGGGGTTTAGACAGCTTCGTATAGTCCGGTGTGTTTTCCGAAAGCGATAAGCTTTTTACGGTGGGTTGGGTCAGTGCGTAGGCTTTGAAGGTTGCACGGGGGATTTATGAACGCTCGTCGGGCTGCCGCGAGTGCGTTGCAATCCATCAGTACGTGTTTCACGCTGATAACCACTTGGTGGCAACAGGGGCAAGGTGGCGCGTTTGGTCCTACGTCGACATCCATCAGGTGGTTGTGAGTTATCCATGTGTCCCGTGCACAAGCGGTTGATGAACACTTGGTCTTTTCTGTTGGTAAACTTCGTTTCCCATTCTCCGACCAAGGGTTTGACTGAAAGCATTTTTTGTCCACTCTGTTGCCACATTTCATGTGGCTAACCCTTTTGCTGACGGCACGCTTAACCCCTTTGGTGACGACTTCGAAACGGAGGATGACCCTAAACCCTTCGGAGAAACGGCGGATGAAAAGAACCCTTTCCAGGATGACACAACAGATGTTCATAATCCATTTGGTGCCGCTGATGATTATGATAAAAATTTAAACCCCTTTGGCGGATAGTCGAGTTAAGATGTTCCCTAAAATAATTATTTGAGATTATTGAATGTACGGAATAATTTGGCTGCCTTATGTACACGATTGATTTTATAGGGGGTGAACCTGCCACACCAGTCATTGGAATTTTGCAATTTTTTTACTTTCTAAAATTTATCTTGCAAGCTACAAATAACCTGTCATTTTCTTCCTCATGAGAGGTGTTCAACAACAAAACGGTCATTAGATTCAACCCATCCTATCGTACCCAACATCTTGTCAGTTCCCCCATCATGTGAGGTGTTCAACATCAAGACGGTTATTACATTCACCCCATCCTCTCGTACTATATATTAGCCTTTGTATGTGAGGGTCAGGTATGAAACCCGTCCACTCACTGCTTGGTATTAGAGGACTTGGAGGGCGTCCAATGCACCGGGTCCCGACAGCTTTTGCTGGTGTTCCCCGTTGCATCATGGATAGCCTCCCCGCCCACAGTCCGTCTCTTCAGTGCCACTGCAAATTCATCCATTCACTATATTGTCCAATCACTTCATTCTAATCTTCGTTAAAACGACTTCTTGAAACTTGTATTTAACTGAGGATGTTATTGAACGTAGAAATAAACATGTAAAGAGGTATGGAAAATCTGAAAAAAGCGAGTAATATATTCTGCAAAACATTATCTATTTGGAATTTTACACACGCGCACACACAGACAAATACTCAAACATTCACAAATCTGTTCTAACTATTCTCCTTTCGGGTGGCAAACAACAGCCAAGTTGCGCTCTTTCTTTCATGCAACCTTTTTCTACGATTATTTCTTCTTCTTCTTTCTATTCTTGCTGTTCTCATGCGTGAAATTCTCTACACCTTGTGTAGATCTCATGCATGGGATCCCCGTTTTCTGTCTCTTCTTCATCTTCCCCCTCAGCAGGTGTTGGAGCGCGTAGCCCGCACCTCAAGGACTACTGCGGATCCTTGGGGCTTTGAAGCAGGGTAGGTAGTGTGTTATTCCTCCTTTCTGCCATCCCGGGAGTGCTGGGATCATATGGTCTCAGCACTTTAGGAGTTCCTGTACCTCCTGTGGCACCCGTACATACCATAGACGTTCGCCGCGTAAATGACTTTGACTTTACGCAGCAGTGAACCTTAACTTGAACATTGAAAAAGAAGAAAAACAAAGACTAATTTGATGCAGCACTGTTTAGCCTTGTAGCCGGGGCCTTAGAATCGTGCTACCGTATCCACCGCGTGTCGTAGAAGGCGACTAAAGGGGCGCCCCGTAGCCGGGAGTAGAATCGCGCTACCGCAACCCCCAGCGTGTCGGAGACGACAAAACGGGGCGGAGCGAAAGGGCTAGGATTCCCGTTCTCTGTAAAAACCTATCCTCGAAGACGGCAAGACGAGCGGGGGGAGGAGAGGCACACGCCTCTCCAAACCCTATTGTTAGGGTCGCTGAATGTGCGTGGCTGTAGTACGAGT
>SDVV010007310.1:0-17859 GCA_016164225.1 Gammarus roeselii
GAGAGGGTGTGTATGTCTGTGTGTGTGTGGGGGGGGAGGGGGGTGGAAGTGGGTGTGGGTGTGGAACTGGGAGTTGGTGTGGGTGAGGGTGTGGGTGAGGGTGTGTGTGTGTATGTGTGTGTGTGTGTGTGTGTATGTATGTGTGTGTGTGTGTGTGTGTGTGTGTGTGTGTGTGTGTGTGTGTGTGTGTGTGTGTGTGTGTGTGTGAGGGTGTGTGTGTGTGTGTGTGTGTGTGTGTGTGAGGGTGTGTGTGTGTGTGTGTGCGTGGAAATTTTGATATTAAAAAGAGCAAAAGACAAATCAAAATAGTTCAGTGGCTCACTGTCAGGTTGAATGGGTTATACCTTTATGATTGTGGACGTGCGTCACTGCTATCAACTGAAGGTGTGTCACTGATATCAACTGAAAGAGTGTCACTGATATCAACTGAAGGCGTGTCACTGATATCACCTGAAGGTGTGTCACTAATATCAACTGGAGGTGTGTCACTGGTATAAACTGAAGGTGCGTCACTGCAATCAACTGAAGGTGTGTCACTGATATCAACTGAAGGGGTTTCACTGATATCAACTGAAAATGTGTCACTGATAGCAACTGAAGCTGTGTTACTGATATCAACTGAAGGTGTATCACTGATATCAACTGAAGGTGTGTCACTGGTATCAACAGAATGTGTGGCACTGATATCAACTATAGGTGTGTCACTGGTATCAACAGAATGTGTGGCACTGATGATATGAAGTGAGCCATTCAGGCCGAGAATTAATATAAGTCAGCGGAAGTCAGCAGAGGTTTTGTAGATCCGGCTTACAGAAGCCCCGGCGCTGCATATCTAAGTTGTTATGTTCGTGACACATCCGTCAAAACGCGTGGCAAATGCCTTGACTGATCGGTAGACAGCAGGGCAGTCTGAGCTCCCGCTGGAGACTCACTTCCGGTCACACCCGGGATATAGGGTGTAGTTGTGGGAAGTAACTAGCTAATGTCCTTGTATCATGCATGTATTAGTAAATATTTAGTATTTTGATTAAAGAATGGCACGTGTAACGTTAATAGGATATCTTCTGGCAATAAAGGACCAGTGGGCAAGGGACCAACTCTCACTTTGTGCACTATCTCTTTCTATAGAGTTGGTGGAGAGTCGATCGATTGCTTGGTGAAATTGCAAATGCAAAAGGGACTTCCTGTAAACGATGGCCGCATTGTCACAAGCGGGTTGAGACCAGTGTGTGGGTCTCTTCCTGAAAAGCGTTCATATAAATACAATGACCCGGCCGAGCTCAGTAGTTCAGTGACCTTGGCGAGTGACGGTAGATGAGTTGTTCTGTAGCAGGACGAATGTCGACGTGCTAGGCCGGGTTTTATTGTAATTCTTTGTGAATTATGTAGGATTGGGAATATGTCATTTATCATACCCATGTCAAAATCACAATTGTACTTTGTCGTCATTTCCGACTGTGTCAACGTAATTAATAATTGTGCCTTATCGTCATTTTCGACTGTGTTAACGTAATAACTTTGCTTTGATGTCTTTACCGATTGTATGCGCCATACAGGCTGAGAAAGGTATGTCATCAGCAGTTCATCGACCCTTCAGGTTCGATCAGGAGGAAGTCTTCAAGCGGCTCCAGCCGAGACCAAGATTTTCCGTTGCCTGCGGTTGGATGAAACATTTAGTGCTGGGAAATAAAGGTAGTCTCTCATTGAGTAGTTTCGACGCATGGCAAAGTTAAACATTTTTTGTGTGTGGTGGTTGAAATGATGGGGATGTAAATCTTTTATATTCATGTAAACCGTAAGCTTCTTTTTATTTATGTATTAATCCCACACGTGGCTTTGGCGGGATGTATGTGGCGCTGGTATATTTATGTTTAGGGATGTATTGTAATTTTGCTACCCGTGCCGCAGGTTCCAGTCGTGCCCGTATCACTGATATCAACTGAAGGTGTGTCACTGCTATGAGCCGTAGGTTTGTCACTGATATCAGCTGAAAATAGGTTGAATGAATGGAAGGTATGTGACCGAGCTGTATAGCTCACGCGTATGTTTCTTTACCTTGGAGTAAACACTATCATAACTATGTCCAATGGTCTGGTGTAAACCCTGGTATAGTTTGTGTGTTATGTGTTAGACTGTTCACGCTGCTGTAGCTTCGTTGTGACGTCAGACTGCTGAAGTCTCATTGTGTCGTTCGACTGCTGAAGCCTCGTTGCGACATCAGATTGCTGAAGATTCGCTGACATCAGACTGCTAATGCCTCGTTGTGACATCAGACTGCTTATGCCTCGCTGTGACGTCAGACTGCTGAAGCCTCATTGTGACGTCAGACTGATGAAGTCTCGTTGTGACGTCCGACTGCTAACGCCTTGTTGTGACGTCAGATTGCTGAAGCTTAGTTGCAGCGTGAGAATACTGAAGCCTCGTTGGGGCGTCAGACTGTTGAATCCTTGTAGTTTCGTCAGGCTGCTGATGCCTCGTTGTGACGTCATACTGCTGAAGCCTCGTTGTGACGTCAGACTGCTGAAGCCTCGTTGTATCGTCAGGCTGCTGATGCCTCGTTGTGACGTCATACTGCTGAAGTCTCGTTGTGACGTCATACTGCTGAAACCTAGTTGTGACGTCAGACTGTTCAAGTATCGTTGTGATGTCAGACTGCTAAATCCTCGTTGTGACGTCAGACTGCTAAAGTCTCGTTGTGACGTCAGATTGTTGAAGCTTAGTTGTGACGTCATGCTGCTGAAGCCTCGTTGTGACGTCAGACTGCTGAAGCCTCGTTGTATCGTCAGGCTGCTGAGGCCTCGTTGTGACGTCATACTGCTGAAGCCTCGTTGCGACGTCAGACTGTTGAAGCCTAGCTGTGACATCCGGCTGCTGAATCCTAGTTCTGACGTCGGACTGCTTATGCCTCGTTGTGGCGTCAGACTGCTGAAGTCTCGTTGTGACGTCATAGTGCTGAAACCTCGTTGTGACGTAAGACTGCTGATGCCTCGTTGTGACGTCAGACTGTTGAAGCTTAGTTATGACGTTAGACTGCTGAAGCCTTGTTGGGGCGTCAGACTGCTGAAGCCTCGTTGTGTCGTCAGGATGATGATGCCTCGTTGTGACAACATACTGCTGAAGCCTCATTGTGACGTCAGACTGCTGAAGCCTTGTTGTGACGTCAGACTGTTGAAGCCTCGTTGTGGCATCAGACTTCTGAAGCCTAGTTGTCACGTCAGACTGCTGTAGCCTCGCTGTGACGTCAGACTGCTGAAGCCTCGTTGTGACCTCATACTGCTTAAGCCTAGTTCTGACGTCAGACTTTTTATGCTTCGTTGTGACGTCAGATTGCTGAAGCTTAGTTGTGGAGTCAGACTGCTGAAGCCTCGTCGGGGCGTCAGACTGCTTAAGCCTCGTTGTGTCGTCAGGCTGCCAATGCTTCGTTGTGACGTCAGACTGCTGAAGCCTCGTTGTGACGTCAGACTGTTGAAGCCTTGTTGTGTCATCCTGCTGAGGCCTCGTTGTGACGTCAGACTGCTGAAGCCTCGTTGTGTCGTCCTGCTGAGGCCTCGTTGTGACGTCAGACTGCTGAAGCCTCGTTTTGACGTCTGACTGTTGAAGCCTAGTTGTGACGTCAGGCTGCTGAAGCCTCGTTGTGACGTCAGACTGCTGAAGCCTAATTGTGACATCAGGCTGCTGAAGCCTAGTTGTAACGTCAGGCTGCTGAAGCCTCGTTGTGACGTCAGACTGTTGGAGCCTAGTTGTGACATCAGGCTGCCAAAGCCTAGTTGTAACGTCAGGCTGCTGAAGCCTCGTTGTGACTTCATATCATTCAAAAGAGAGATGTCATTATTTAACGAGCCTGAAACAATTCAAAGCCATTTATTCCAATCATACGCTCAGTCATTTTTGCCCCAGCAAGTCACTTAAATTAGTTATTCACTAAGTTAAAAGGGTTTTTAATGGTAATTTGTGTGTTGCCATTCACAATTCGTGAATACAGCAATAACTTTATCATTATTATTATGAAGTACTAGTGGCACGAACAACAGGGAATTGAAAAGGCTGAATCAGTCCTTTCCATAGGTTTGGACTTTTAAAAATCCTGCTTGAGCGCTGTTACCCCAGCCATTTTTTTTTAATCTTTAAAATACATTAAAACTTTTTCACGTTTGAACAACGTAACACTAAATTTTGAAATCAGCTCCTGCTCGAATTGTTCATGGTATTTCTCATATATGCCCTAATCGACATCACCTAAGTCACCCCAATTGAACATATTTTTATACATAAACGAAGCAATCCATGATCGTCATTTTCTGAGATTTTTGGAAAGAACCATGCAGAATATTGCAGTATAAGCTGATATTCTACACGGTATTATTGCAGTATAAGCTGATGTACTACACGGTATTATTACAGTATAGGCTGATGTACTACATGGTATTATTGCAGTATAAGCTGATGTACTACACGGTATTATTGCAGTATAAGCTGATGTACTACACGGTATTATTGCAGTATAGACTGATGTACTACATGGTATTATTGCAGTATAAGCTGATGTACTACACGGTATTATTGCAGTATAGGCTGATGCACTACATGGTATTATTGCAGTATAAGCTGATGTACTACACGGTATTATTGCAGTATAAGCTGATGTACTATATGGTATTATTGCAGTATAGGCTGATGTACTATATGGTATTATTGCAGTATAGGCTGATGTACTACACGGTATTATTGCAGTATAGGCTGATGTACTACACGGTATTATTGCAGTATAGGCTGATGTACTATATGGTATTATTGCAGTATAGGCTGATGTACTACACGGTATTTATTATTTCCCATGTAATTAGTATTATATCTTATAGTTAATCCCAATACTAGTCCTTCCTTCCCCTGATACAGTAAATATTCCACGTAATTAGCATCTCCTGATACAAAAAAATCCCATCACTAGTCCTTCTTTACAATTTCCTGAATAACAAAAAAAAACATCTGTCGTCAATTTCAAAGTCGCAAATTGTTTCAATGGGCTCATATATTTTTATTTGTAATACGAATTTTACCCACCTCGAAGGACGACTTCTCAACAAGAGCAGGAGCGTCTTTAATCGGCATCAAAGGCGCGCTAACCTCATGTTGTTCTTACATCGAGTGTCGGGTAATTGTAGTAAATGTATCAATTAAATTGGGATGTATCGTTACGATTTAGTAAAACTCTGAATGTAATTGGATTAGAAAGCATGGTGTTCTCGAAAATAATGAAGCACTCATTCTATTGTGTTGGCATTGATAACAGTTAGTCAGGAAATGTGTATTATGTGAGTCGATGGAAGTTAGAAAGGTGATTAACAGCTATGAAACGAATACTTTGTGATATTGGTTCTAGAATATGCGATTTTGATAAATAGCGCATTCAGGTGTATATAAAGATTCAAGAAGTCCAATAATAAGCTCATAAGGATCAATCATTAAACTTTGAATGAAAAAACCAGTAGACATTTAGCAAAACAACAAAAAGCGAAATGTAAAAATTAATTGAAAAGCCCGGAATATCCAGACAGCCATCAATTTTCTCTCAAAAGTTTAAACAATCCGAGGTTAAAATCGAGGTATACGTTAGTTTCGAGATTGAAATATATTTATGAAAACATGACTATCAGACAATAGGAATGAAAGATTGAATAGCTAAAAAATACCGTTAACCATTACCATCAACATAATGGGAGAAAATATCGATGAAACCAGTATAAAAGATGGCAGAGGATGGCAACGGTGAGTATTATAACAGAAGCTTCCTTCGATGGCTTGTGATGGTCGTAAGGGAAACGGGATCGACCTTTAGGAGGACTGATGCAGAAAGATTTATAGCGTTGGGTAATAATTGACATGCCAATCAGTATACTGCAGCAGTAACAGGCCAATTATCATTTAATTGTAGGGGGAAATGTTTTGCAGAATGAAATATTTGGAAAATACGAAAGAATTCGAACAACATCGACCACTCTATAGTAGCTAGTGAACAAAGAGCAATGAACACGAAGAGCGGGTCTCATTTCCACTACACTAAGACAGTAACATCCATTACACTACGCCTGGTAATGGTGCACCAGTAACATCCATGACACTACGCCTGGTAATGGTGCACCAGTAACATCCACGACACTACGCCTGGTAATGGTGCACCAGTAACATCCATGACGCTACGCCTGGTAATGGTGCACCAGTAACATCCATGACACTACGCCTGGTAATGGTGCACCAGTAACATCAATGACACTACGCCTGGCAATGGTGCACCAGTAACATCCATGACACTACGCCTGGTAATGGTGCACCAGTAACATCCATGACACTACGCCTGGTAATGGTGCACCAATAACATCCATGACACTACGCCTGGTAATGGTGAACCAGTAACATCCATGACACTACGCCTGGTAATGGTGCACCAGTAACATCTATGAAACTACGCCTGGTAATGGTGCGCCGGTAACATCCATGACACTACGCCTGGTAATGGTGCACCAGTAACGTCCACGACACTACGCCTGGTAATGGTGCACCAGTAACATCTATGAAACTACTCCTTGTAATGGTGCACATACTGTGTGCTAATTGGTGCAGAGTGGGGCGATAAACATAAATGATTTGTTTCCAGATATCACGACCGCGTCATTATTTTGGTTTTCATCATTCCATTCGATGAACATGTCAGAGGTGAATTTACTTCCATTGTCAAACAAATCGCTTCATAAAATTCCTTCGATGTCAGCTCCTATGGAAAAAAAAGACCTTTACAGCAAGAATTTATGACCCGTATACAACATCTCTCTCGTATCATTAATCAGTTACGTAGTGCTAGGCGAGACCGGCTTCACTATTAATATAAAAAAGTCAAGTTCAACCTAGCATTTCTTTTCAATTAACTACCTCCAAGCAGTTCTGCAATTTACGTCTAGGTTTGGTCACTAATACGACCGAGGAAAAAACATGTGACTGCGGCTTGCTTGGATATCCAGATAAATAGCAATAACGAACTGCCATATATATTTGAACTATGTAATTGATACATATGGCGAGTTCAACCCTCAATGTGTTGAGGTGTGGCGCTTGTAATGAGATCCTGTTCTTATTACCCCGTTATTGCGGGGTCAAGGTCACTGTAACCGGTGTATATAGAGGGCGCTGCAGCCACGACGAACATCAGTGTCTCTTCAGCCGCTGCAGTTGTTCCTCTCTCCGTACAGACAGATAAACATGGCTCGCTTCCTGGTAAGAATAGAAGTAACGACATTGCCAGCTTATTGATTTTATAATATCAGCATAAGACCTGTATAATAGCTACAATTAGAGGCGTTACATCATAACAATATTCGCTAACGCATAGTAATTGTGAAACGATGTTTTTGTCGCTGGCTTACTTTGCCGTCGGGTAGTCGCCTCTCGTTACTTTTTTCGTCGTTCAGCTGCACACAGTTGCAGGACCTTGCTCACTCTGGACAAGTCATTGAGGACTTTGCCCACTATGGCCAACTCATTGAGGCCTTTGCCCACTTTGGCCAAGTCTTTGAGGACTTATCTCATTCTGGCCAAGTCTTTGAGGACCTTGCCAAGTCTTTGAGGACCTTGCCAAGTCTGACTAAGTCTTTGAGGACCATATCAACTCTGACCTAGTCTTCGAGAATCATGCCGATTCTGATCTAATTTTTGAGGAACTTGCCAATTTTGGCCAAGTCTCCTAGGACCTTGCCAAGTCTGACCAAGTCCTTGAGGACCATGCCAACTCTGACCAAGTCTTTGAGGACCTTGCCAACTCTAACCATGTCTTTGAGAACCATACCAATTCTGATCACGTTTCTGAGGACCTTGCCAACTCTGACCAAGTCTTCAATGACCCTGCCAAGTCTAACCAAATTTTTGAGAACCTTGCCAAGTGTGACCAAGTCCTGTGGACTTTCCATATCTGAGCAAATCTTTGAAGACCTTGCCATGTCTGACCAAGTCTTTGAGGACTTTGCATAGTATGAACAAGTCTTTGAGGACCTTACCAAGTATGACCCATGCTCCGGAAGCCTAACAACACCAATACAATTTTTCATTAACCACAACAATCCAGCTCTTCCTGCTCTCACTGATCCTGGGCAAAGCACTGATCGTAGCCTCTCAAACTCTACCCTTCTCAGTTTACCAAGCTCGACATGGTCCTGGTGGCCGTATAGACCGTAGCCTCCTCAACTCTACCCCTCCTCTGCTCCCCTGTTTACTCTGGTCCTGGTGGCTATACTGCTCGCCTTGGTAATAGAGGCCGTACTGACCGCAGCCTTTCTCACTCGCCCCTCCCTTGTTCGCCCTAATCGCCCGGGTCCTGGTGGATGTATTATCCATAGCCTCCTTCACTATTTCATTTTCAGTTCTTCCTACTTGCTTTGGAACCGGTAGCCGTACTAGCCGTTGCCTCTCCCACTCCCTCACTCTTCCTTCCTCAGTTCTCCCTACCAGCCCTTGTTTTGATGCCTGTACTGCACGTTGACTCCCTCACTCCTTAACTCTTCCTTCCTCAGTTCTCCCTGCCAGCCCTGGTCATAGTGACCGTACATGTCATAGCCTCTCTCACTCCCTCACTCTCCCCTCTCCAGTTCTTCTTGCTTGCCCTGGTCCTGGTGGCCGTACTAGCCGTGGCTTCACCCCAACCCGGGTACGGCGGGCACCACGGTGGGGGTTTCGGTAGAGGCTTTGGTGGAGGCTTTGGTGGTTTTGGTGGTCACGGCCATGGCAGCTTCGGTCACCGCAGCTTCCACGGAGGGTTCGGCCACGGTCACGGAGGATTCCGTGGAGGCTTCCACCGAGGTTACCACGGATAAGCCAGGTACAAACAATGCATATATGTAAAGTGCTTACTAAATTTAATTGACATAGTGCAGCTGGTTTCTAATTGTAATTTACAATAACACATACCATATCATGCATTGGGTTCTCATAAGCCATAGTGGTGTTATTCAAGATTACTATCAATAGTATATCGTTTAAATTCGGTGTTACGCTTATGCATTGTATTCGTTGTTAGAGAAAATACAATAAGTAGGTACAGTTCTTAATTACTTTCCCAAAGCATGCAGTGAAGTTTTGATCAAGTAACTGTGGAGATGACACTAGATACAGTAGGCCCAGCATTGGTTCATCCGCCGGTATGCTTTGATGATGCAACACAAGTAGCTTTCTACCGGAAAATCCGTCATTCGTTCTTTGGTCACATCTTAAAGTAGAGCACAGCTTCAACGGAGTTACATTAAAAGTTGACAATTTCACGAGTTTCAACCTATGCGTGATTCGGTGCATGAGCTAACCGTTTTTTTATCGATACTCACACAGGATGAGGCACTTCGATCATCTCCATCCAACGACCTTCATCAACGAATCATTACAATTTAATAAAATTTGTCTTGCGATCTAATACCATTATTAAAACCTGTATTATATGTGATCCACTGTAGCCGTCACCCACTAATATCGCCGTGGAATGGAGCATGAAACGGGTGCCGGTGCAGGCTGACGATACGCTGAGTGGTATCACCTTCGACAGATTTGTATAAGCCAATGATGTGGATATGGTGCCTAGAAATCTGAAAGACCTGGATACCACCGTAAGAGTGTTTGCAGAAGCATAAATCTGAATTGGACTTTAGATCACCAAAGGTAAGACTATGGTGATTAAGGGGTCAAAAGGACATAACCCAAATATTAGAAGGGTGAGATGTGGAGGAACGGAGACAAACTTAGTCAACGAGTCTGAATACTTGGGCACGATATCGACCAAAGATAATATAGGTCTACAGAAGTTGAAGTTAGAATAACGAGCACACGCCAAGATGTATGTTTGCACTCGGAAACATCCTTTACAGGGAGGCAACGGTCTAGAAGTTCCGACGCATAAGTTAATGGACGATAGTCATACCGATCCTGACCTTTTTTATGTGAGACGTGAAGGTTAACACAGGAGCTGGAGTGGTGGTAGGTGGTGGCAGAAAACGCGGCAGTGAGATTGATTTGCGGAGCAGTCACATATGAGGAAAGATGAAAGATGTGAACGGAGAAGAAGGCACAATAGGGAGTGGGATGGTGATGATCGAGCTACCAAGAGTGCTGCATTACGTCAGGGCACGGAGGCGCGACGGGCGAGGCACGTGGGCAGGATGGAAGGGAAGACAGCAGAATAGCCAGACAGTGTGCCGAGGGTCAACCAGACGGGAGAGGACTGGTTGTTAGACCAAGGTTGAGATACCGGGACAATTTAAAGCGGAATCTTAAAGAGTTAAAGCTGCAGGATGACGAACAATGATGGAATCTTGTACAATACGCGGTGGGTGGAGGTATCATGTGGTGCAGTGGAGGCATCAGGTGGTGCAGGCGATGGGCAGTCGGAGCCAGCGGAGCGAGCGAGTGAGGGAGTGAATAATCACCATATTACGCGGAATTCCTCATGAAAAATATAAATCGTTCATGATAAACGTATTAAAAAAAAAAACAAATTTCAACATAGTTTGTATGGCACTGTATAACTAATAGGGTTATTTTTGCAGTTTCCAATGACAAACACTGCAAATTGAAAGAACATATTTATGCCAGTCCAAGTCATATTTAACCTTCTAGCATATATGACAAGGTAACTGAATTAGTTGATCTGCTAATAGTCCTATTTAACCAAATAGCATTATTGGATATTATTGAATTGGTTGAACAGCTAATAAGAGTATATGATTAAATAACGCACATTTTCCATAAATACTTTGAGGAACCTTTCGAAAAAGCATATTGACTTGTAGTGTCTGTTTTGATTTAATTTTCATAGAATGACTGGAAATTAAGTTTTATTTCAAATGCAGCTCGTAAATCTATACCATTAGGTAGCTTACGTACGCGTACGGGTGTCTATTGTCCGTCGTCCGTCGTCGGTTTGACTGTCATCTTTCTGTCTGTCACCATCTTTCTGTTTGCCATCTTTCTGTCTGTCTGTCACCCCATTTGGAGGAACACTTCTGTAAGGGGGACTCCAACAATATGTTTCTTGAGACTATTTCAATATATTCACAAAATATTTTCCCGATCAACATACAATAATTATAGACGTAATATGAATACATCGAAATGACGGAATAGGGTGACTTCTTAAGAATTTTAATAAAATTGTACAAAAAAATCGGAGAGGTCAATTTTATTCATTACCGAATAATCCTAGGTAATGGGTTCGATGGCTTGAGACGGGAATACCTATACCGTCTTAAGATGAGCGACAGGGACTGGAGACGACAAGAGACATACACGAAATTCTTACTATTTTGATAAATTCCACTTATACCGTCAGCAGAGCGTGGGATGCAACAGTGTAGCTCAAAACGCGCTACTCATGCAAATGTTATACCGGCTTGCAATCTTCGCTCCCAGTAAAACTATATTTAGTAGCTTTAAGATACCAAGGAATCTCAAAAGGTACAGAAAAAAAATGTATATTTTCTCGATGACTCGGCATTGAGATGATTTTGGAGCACGAATTGCAATACGAGGGAAGAACATTATCTCTGATAATAAATGTAATACGGTGTTTCTGACGAGTCCGGAAGCCAAGACTCAAATTGTTTTTAACAGAAAAATCGATTCTGATAACAAATTGAGAAAAATACTTCATAAACGGGATATTTTTTAATTCATTCTGTATAATTTTTAAAATGTATGGACGTTCCCATGACATGTTGAACGTGTTGACGTTACATATAATTATACTTTAAATCTCAGAATTGGCCGGATCTTTTAACATAATTCGATAGTATAAAAGCAATTTTTGGCTTTGCCAGCATACCAAAAAATTCAGATATCTCAAAATTATCTGCACTCCAATATGTGTTCAGAATGTGCCACCAGTTTTATTGTTGAGTAAATGATACGACAGTTTTAATTCTTCCATCACCGTCATTCAGTAGTAGCTGATATTGCTGAGAAATAATGTTTAAATTGTAATGCTCAAAACCGACGTTAAATTATATTATTGACAAACCGTATAATACATTCAACACACTCGATGAGCCGGACAAACAGACTACCCAACACAGATCGTTTCGTCGGGAAAAAGTAACATCTACAGTGATTAAGAACTTATGCGAGCAACTGTATTCGTTTAACACATTTCTACTTTAAATTTCTAGCTAACAGTTCCTGTTTTCAAAACAGGTCGGCTTTCCAAAGGAAGCTCTCCAGTTTTTACCTTCACTTCACTTTTTATCACTTTTCGTGCTTTTCTATAAGCTTGGTTTTATTTTAATAGGCTAGTTTTCTGAATGTGACTAGCGTCAGATGCTTCCTCCATCGTAGTTTGTCCTCTCTCCCCGAGATCAGCCGCTACCATGCAGATCAGCCGCTACCATGCAGATCAGCCGCTTCCATGCAGATCAGCCGCTACCATGCAGATCAGCCGCTACCATGCAGATCAGCCGCTACCATGCAGATCAGCCGCTACCATGCAGATCAGCCGCTACCATGCAGATCAGCCGCTACCATGCAGATCAGCCGCTACCATGCAGATCAGCCACTACCATGCAGATCAGCCACTACCATGCAGATCAGCCGCTACCATGCAGATCAGCCGCTACCATGCAGATCAGCCGCTACCATGCAGATCAGCCACTACCATGCAGATCAGCCGCTACCATGCATATCAGCCGCTACCATGCAGATCAGCCACTACCATGCAGATCAGCCGCTACCATGCAGATCAGCCGCTACCATGCAGATCAGCCGCTACCATGCAGATCAGCCGCTACCATGCAGATCAGCCGCTACCATGCAGATCAGCCGCTACCATGCAGATCAGCCGCTACCATGCTATAGGAGTGGAGTGTTCTCGGTAACACTCCACTTCTATAAAAATTAAAATGACCGCTATAGTTTATTTTGCCAATGTTTTGGTCTCCCATAAATACTTTCACATGTACCAGTGTTTTTTTAACATTTCTTCGTTTCCGAGATTCTGACCCTTATATGGTCACGCCAAGCCGAATAAACGATGGTTAAATACATTATAAGCTTTCAGTTTGTTCATTTGCGAGGTAGTCCTAAAAATGAAGTCCAGATAGGGGAGATAAATCATGATTTGTTTACATAACAAGGAAAAAAATCTTGATGTAATAAGTGCCCACGGCAGCGCCGAGTCGTAGTTGAGCAAAGCATGTACGCTAATTAACTATGTACAAGGTCGTAATCGGTCTTCCCTACACCCGTAAGCCTCGTAGGTCCCTGTCGGTCTGCCCTACTCCCGTAAGCCTCGTTGGTCCCTGTCAGTCTGCCCTACTCCCGTAAGCCTCGTAGGTCCCTACCGGTCTGCCCTACAACCGCAGCACCATGGGTCGTGCGCTTGCTGCCTTTCAACGCTTCTAAAAACGACGAAAGTCATGGCACCGCGGCACGGTGCATTGTATTGATTATTATCAAGGCCAGTGTTGTCGTAATGAGATGAAACCCTCGCGCCAGGGCATCAGATTATAAAACGAAATGAGAGTCTGTTTTGGTTGAGTTGGTGTGATGATTGTTTAATGAGGAGGCAATAAAAAGGTGTGAACTGAAGATAAATGCCAGGCGAACAGTATTTTGCCTCCACAATCTTTTAATGAAACTTCCATATTGACCTACATCTGGCAAATAAAAAATAAGCTGGGGTTTGATTTTCATATTAAAAACAAGTCTGCATTATGAGACAGTTGGTATTATTTTGCGGCCGATACTCACAGAGGCCTTTAAGAACACTGTATCCAAAGATTTTGAGATATTAGACAGGATAGCGGTTCTAAAGCAATCAAAAGTTTCTTGATAGTTAACCTTTAACGAAGGGAAAAACAATACTTTTCCTACAAGTGACTCTACCTAATACTGAATTTTGTTGCGTAAATATATTTTAAGAAAGTTCTAAACGAATTCTACATGTCTGAACTGTACTATGCTTTTATCTCGGAAATTTTGCTCAATTATTAATTATGAGAATCTTTAACCATTGACGAAGTTTATTCCGCTGCTTCAAATATTAATAAAAGTTTCGTTATTATTTTGTCATTATACATTGGGAGCAAAGACATATTTTCGGTCAATAACCGGCAATAACTCAAGTGATAGTGCTGCTTTCGAGCTATATTGCAAATGCAAACTAATAAATTAATTGTAAGTATGTTCCGTCGGTAGGATCCGGTGTGTAATACATACCGATATGCAAAGGAGGTCAAACAAATGCAAGTGGATTGGTCTATAAACTGTATTATAATATAATAATTCGTGGATAATAGTGGTTGGTGAATGATGCTGGCCGTGATTCCACCTGATTGGATTACAATTTGAAATTTCCACACGTAAATTTTTCATGTGATAAGGCCTATTCACAATCCTACATAATGATCAACTATGTGAGTAAGCTGTGGTTTGTTGAACATAGAGACTCTCTGCAATGATGATTCATTCTTCTCCAAAAAAGTACCCCTAAAACAGTCCAGCTCGTTCTCACTTAACTTATCCGTAGTAGCCTCTCTTCGGAAGCCTCCGTGACCATGGTCGTGACCACCGAAGCCTTTGTTGATGTCCCTACCGTAACCCCCACCGTGGTGCTACCAAAACAAACCAGGGAGAGCAGGGAAGACTAAGGAGGGTATTGTGAGGAAAGCTATGGCCAGTACGGCCACAACGACCACGGCAAGCAGACAGAACTGGGGAGGGAGAGTGAAAGGAGCTACGGCCAGTTCGGCCATCAGGATCATGACAAACAGAAAGAGCTGGCGAGAAAAGAGTCTGGGAGAGAGGTCCATCAGGATCACGTCAAACAGTAAGAACTGGGGTGACGTAAAATCTAAGAGAGAGGGAGGCTACGGTCAGTACGGCATGAGGAAGAAGAAGGATGGTCAGGAAAGAAAGCATCGACATCCAATTAGAAAAAAGGAATAACCATGTGCTCCATTAGCAGAGATTGCCCTCTTCATTTGAACGGGATGGCAATTACATATAATTGTGCCGTGACGAAATGTGTAAGCACGGCGTTACATTGTTTCTAGAGAACCGTCATTGACTGCCGACTTTTTTTAGTATCACAACGTACTAAATTAAATAATAACTCTTAGTCCTACTCTGTTTACTCTCTTCAGGAAGCGAGCCATGTGTCTTTTTCTTGTTGTGCGGAGAGAAGAACATCTGTTACGATTAAGGAAACCTTGATGCCCAATGTGGCGCAGAGCTCTCTTTATATGTACGCCGGTAACTGTGATCGTGACCCGTGGGAACAGGTGAGCTAGAATCGGGCCTGATTCAACCGCACATTAGAAATCGGGTCTTTACTGCAACAACTACTAGTTCTACTATTAACCGGAGTTCGATAATAATTGCATTGCATAATTGCCGAATCAACAGTGCTTTTTCATGCTGGACCACAAACTGTGTGACGAACACGAGTTTGCTTTCGTTGATGCCCTAAAATCAGATAAAGATATCTCTAATTATTTGAATGATGTCGAGGAAGTGTCGCGGTAGGCCGTATTTGGCATACGACTCCTATTATTAGGTTCGAAAAATAAAGTTTAAAAAAACATGGCAACCAACAATCGTTGTTGATGGATGTGGCAGTTGCCATGCCATCATGAGAAAGAATTATTGATATGATGCTTGATAAAAGTCAGGAGATCAATATGGCGTCTTCTTGACATCTGCTGAAGTAGAGATATTGTGACTCGTTTTAGAGCTTTGTAATGAAACGTAGAGGAATATGATTGAAGAACATAGGTAAATTGATAGTGAAGAAGAGGTCAAGGCAAATCAATGCGACAGGAAAGACATAAAGGTTATTATTGAATTGATTGCAGCATGGGTAATAACATTCTGGACGGTGGTTATGATATATTAGAAACTAATTAACACAGTCATGTTTTAAATTCCTAACTCGGAGCATAAGCGCAGTACAAACGTAACTCAGCTTTCCACACAAAATGCTGCACGATGGTCTTCACAAAACACCGCGACTAGAATTTGGCAACCCAACGAATGTATTCACACATTTTGGATATGATACCCCACAGATTGACACTCTTGACGGCTGACGACAAGTTGGACAGCACTCGCCGATTTGCAGTTGAATTCTGTCACATGGTTTATAGTTCATCGACGCGGTTCAAATCCATTGACTGAGGCTCCTTTAAAATCACTGGCCGATCCATATCGAGCCCTGACGTTGGATGTGTAATCACTGCCTTGCCCCCTCTGTGGTTCCAGGGCTATAGCTCGGGCCCTGGCCGTCAGTCTTGAGCCGAGGAGGGTTGTCACAAGCCACTCGACACACAAACGCCATACCACACGCCTCCCTTTGTCTCTCCCCGACGTCGCGCGTTGTTCTGCCCTCCGGCCTTCTGGCCCTCTCCAACGGCCTGGGGCCGGCCCTCTCTGTAGTCGCTCCCTGAGGTCTCGCAATGTTTTGTTTTACTTGTTGTTTTGCCAGTGCCTGAACCCAGTTTCATGTCGCCCCTCTAAACGCCCCTCTAAACGGCCTGGGGCCGGCCCTCTCTGTCTGTAGTCGCTCCCTGAGGTCTCGCAATGTTTTGTTTTACTTGTTGTTTTGCCAGTGCCTGAACCCAGTTTCATGTCGCCCCTCTAAACGCCCCTCTAAACGGCCTGGGGCCGGCCCTCTCTGTCTGTAGTCGCTCCCTGAGGTCTCGCAATGTTTTGTTTTACTTGCTGTTTTGCCAGTGCCTGAACCCAGTTTCATGTCGCCCCTCTAAACGAACTGTTCAATCCCGCATCCGACACTATCGATGCCAGGCGCTCCTTGGCTGTGACCTTCATTACGTCATAGCCAGCCTTCACATACCACGTCACCTTACCCAGCAACAAGAAACAGTGGTAAGAACTTAAAATATAAATAAAATTACGTTACAGCTTCAACGAAAGCCAATTTGTTGGGGCCCACCACCTTGATAGACATGATGACATCTTGCGGTTCAAAATGTTCAAACTCAGTTCGACCAGTCTCGTTTCACCGCATCTTAACAGTTCAGTATGCTAATGGCAGGTGCTCAGACACAATTGCAGTCTGCTAAGGTCCTATTCAGAAAGCGTTTGTTACGGTGGTTGACCAGGAATGTCAAGCGACTTGAGGTGTTAGCTATGTCTTCCCGGCTAACTTTAGGTAGCATATTTTTTTCCCGTGACTTGCAGCTACGTAAGTAGGTACTTGGTGCGAAAAATACTGACGGGATCGTTTCTTTTGAAGGTTATTTGCTTTTTGTATCGCACCCGACATGACGTGGCGGTTCAATGACACCCGCACATGTTTGACGGGTCATAAATTTATTTTCATGACTGTTGAAAGTCACCGTTGAATTCTTGGAGAAGATATCGTATGAAGGTTATCTCGTGTAGCCGAACGCAATGCGTAAGACTTACATTATATAACACTAAAGGAATTGATATTTTATCGTAAACATGTTGCAATATAATAACATCATCCTTGATTAATCAGTCCTTTCTGATTAGTAGTCTAACAGCTTGTGAACAAATCAAGGGGTTGTGCAAAAACGAAGAGTCACACAAAAAATATGTGAATGTCAAGTTAACTCAAAAATTGGGTTGAATTCATGTAATTAATATTAACGTGAAATGTTAACCGAGAAACGTGCTGTGTAACTAGATTGATAAAGTGTTTTGAAAGCCGGTTTAAAAAACAGCGCAATATAATTAACATAAAAAATCATCAACTACATTTTGTCAACTAATAATATTATAGGAGGTTAACTAATGGTTACGATTACTTAGCAATCAGTAATCGTAATCACAACCAATTAACTATCATCCCCGCCTGTT
>SDVV010007311.1:0-17859 GCA_016164225.1 Gammarus roeselii
TAACGTCATTGCAGCACATGCAGTGGGCGCTGTTAACGTCATTGCAGCACATGCAGGGGGCGCTGTTAACGTCATTGCAGCACATGCAGTGGGCGCTGTTAACGTCATTCCAGCACATGCAGTGGGCGCTGTTAACGTCATTGCAGCGCATGCAGTGGTTGCTGTTAACGTCATTGCAATACATGCAGGGGGCGCTGTTAACGTCATTGCAGCACATGCAGTGGGCGCTGTTAACGTCATTGCAGCACATGCAATGGGGGCTGTTAATGTCATTGCAGCACATGCAAGGGGCGCTGTTAACGTCATTGCAGCACATGCAGTGGGCGCTGTTAACGTTATTGCAGCACATGCAGGGGGCGCTGTTAACGTCATTGCAGCACATGCAGTGGGCGCTGTTAACGTCATTGCAGCACATGCAGTGGGCTCTGTTAACGTCATTGCAGCACATGCAGTGGGCTCTGTTAACGTCGTTGCAGCACATGCAGTGGGCTCTGTTAACGTCATTGCAGCACATGCAGTGGGTGCTGTTCACGAACAGAAAAAGGCATAGCAATTGGTTTTTCCTTCCATGTTAAAGAGTGTTCGCCGAGTCGTGCATCGACTCTTGTACTTTTCACCAACTGAATTAATGAATTTAAATTTAAAAAAAAATGCTCGCATCATAAAGAGTTTAAGAGATGTAGGCGCGTTTCTAAAAAGAATATCAATCAACGTCTGTTGAACTATGCACTCTTCGATGCCTAAACAGCTGCAGAAATGGAAGTAATAATTTGTGAATCTTAATTCAAATGCCTAATAATCTTATATGATTCAAGATGTTGATGATATGCCGAACTATGAATATGTGTCTGCTCAAGACGATATACCAAAGTATGTATATAAATCACTGCCGACGCATTCTATGGAAATATGATCGCAGGAAATTTCACCCGCCCATCATTTTCTAGTCAATTTATCACCGCATCCGGGGAAGGTAGTTCAATGTTAAGAGAGGCGGTACTATCCGTCACAAGGTGGGCACGCTGCCCCCACACCCCTCCCCTTTTGGCACCTTGGGACGATTAGGGTACCGTTAGAGTGACATCACATGATTAAATAATGATTGGATAGAACCGGGGGGGAACAGAACTCTTGCACCCTGCAGTATCACAATGGTCGTACAGACCCAGCTACTGTAGTGTCATGTACAGCTTCTGTGTTTACAGGTCTGTAAGCCTTCCGCAGCACCGGTGCAGACTAATGCAGGACGGAGTGGAGAGTATTGCATTATGATCTGTAGGCAACTGCAGATTGATTTGAACACTACGCCGAGTGGTGTGCATACTAGTGAAGAGTGGTGAGTAGACTAGTGAAGAGTGGTGAGTAGACTAGTGAAGAGTGGTGTGCATACTAGTGAAGAGTGGTGAGTAGACTAGTGAAGAGTGGTTTGCATACTAGTGAAGAGTACTGAGTAGACTAGTGAAGAGTGGTTTGCATGCTAGTGAAGAGTGGTGAGTAGACTAGTGAAGAGTGGTGAGTAGACTAGTGAAGAGTGGTGTGCATACTAGTGAAGAGTGGTGAGTAGACTAGTGCCGAGTGGTGTGCATACTAGTGAAGATTGGTGAGTTGACTAGTGAAGAGTGGTTTGCATACTAGTGAAGAGTGGTGAGTAGACTAGTGAAGAGTGGTGAGTAGACTAGTGAAGAGTGGTGTGCATACAGGTGAAGAGTGGTGAGTAGACTAGTGAAGAGTGGTGAGTAGACTAGTGAAGAGTGGTATGCATACTAGTGAAGAGTGGTGAGTAGACTAGTGATGAGTGGTTTGCATACTAGTGAAGAGTGGTGAGTAGAGTGGTGAGTAGAGTGGTGAGTAGAATGGAGCAGGTTGCAGAGTAGTGTAGAGTTTATATTGGTGCCGAGTGTCGACTAGGGCAGAATTTACTGGGTTGTGAAGTAGTGCAGAGTGTTGCAGAGTGTTGCAGAGTGGTGCAGAGTAGTGCAGAGAGGTGCAGAGTGGTGCAGAGAGGTGCAGAGTGGTGCAGAGGGGTGCAGAGTGGTGCAGAGGTTTGCAGAATGCGACAGAGTTGTCTATAGTGGTGCAAAAGGCTACGTAGTGGAATAGTATAAATTGTGCACAGTGGTGCAGAGGAATACCGAATGGTGCAGAAGGGTACATAGTGATGCACAGTGGTGGAGACTGATTCAGAGTGCTACAGATGGTTCAGGGTAGAGCAAAATGACGCAGAGTGGGGCAGAGTGGTGCAGAGTGGTGCAGAGTGGTGCAGAGTGGTGCAGAGTGGTGCAGAGTGGTGCAGAGTGATGCAGAGTGGTGCAGAGTGGTGCAGAGTGGTGCAGAGTGGTGCAGAGTGGTACTTTGTAATGCAGAGTGGTGTTGAGTGGTGCTGAGTGGTGCTGCGTGGTGCTGAGTGGTGCAGAGTGATACAGAGCGGGGCAGAGTGGTGATGAGTGGTGCAGAGTGGTGCAGAGTGGGGCAGAGTGATGATGAGTGGTGCAGAGTGGGGCAGAGTGGTGCTGAGTGGTGCTGAGTGGTGCTGAGGGGTGCAGAGTGGGGCAGAGGGCTGCTGAGTGGTGCAGAGATTTTATATAAGATATAAATTAAATTTTTGTTCCATAGACTTTTGTGCGTTCGTTTGCGGTGGACTGGTTACATACCAAGTAATTGACATCCGCAAAAGTACGAGGGAAATAGAACATGCAAATCAAATAACACAGTAATTGACCGCCATGTTTGTTTGGTAGCATAAAAATAAGAGATGAAACGATTGAGTTCGTTTGGTCTGTACTAGGAGTTGTTTGAGGATGGCTCGTCGCACTGAACCCCACCATCCGCGTGATTGTCTTAGCAGGAACGTCTGCCTTGATAAGGGGGATTAAAACAAAGAAATTCAACGTTTTTGATTTTTGATGTCTGTCGAAATAGGAACCTACACAAAGACCACTCACTCACCCCAGAGCCCTCTCACAAAGACCACTCAGTCACCACAGGTCCCCCTTACGGAGACCACGCCCTCACCGCAGAGCCCACTTCCACGGATACCACTCACTCACCACAGAGCCCACTCACGGAGACCTCTCACTCATCGCAGAGCCTACTCACACACTCAAAGAACCCACACACCCAGCAATAGTGCTCACTTCCCCACCCACCGAGCCTACTCCTCTACTCACTGAGCTCATTCACTCCCTCATATACAGAGCCCACTCACCAACTCACCGAGCTCTTTCACTCATGCTCTTACAGAGCCCACTAACTCACAGAGCCCAGTCACTGACAGTCTAGTTACCCACCCACAGAGCCCAATCACCAACTCATTAAGCCCTTTCACTCATCATCTTACAGTGTCCGCTAACTCACAGAGCCCACTGACTCACAAAGACAACTACTTCTTTCACAGAGCCCACTCACTCACTTACCGGGTCAACTTACCCACCAAGGGAACGAATTCACTCGCTCACAGCGTCAACTCACCCGCTCACACATGAAAGGAGTGTGGAAGAATATGAAGGGTAAGGAAAACGTCGACCGAGCGAGCCTTTTCACTCTAGATACATATGAAGTGACTAGGAACAATGGATACAAAATCGTTGGGAAACGTTCCTCACTTGGCATCAGTTGTCGAAGAATGGAACAAACTTCCAGCGGAGGTTGTAAACAGCAATACAATCGAAACGTTTAAGTCGCGGCTCGATAAGTTCTACATAAATTGCCGATAACCATTGCCGTTATAAAATAAACAGAAATGGCACACGAAGCTCTCTTAGACGTTCTACTTCAGAACAAATCTTCTTGCTTTCAAAAGGCAACCTAGTTTGGGCCAATAGGCCTGTTAGACATTCAACTCCAGAACTAACCCTCTTGCTATCAAAAAACAACCTAGTTTGGGCCAATAGGCCTATTGTTGTCTTCCTACGCTTGTAAACACTTGTAAGCCCAAAGCCACAGCTCTTCCGTGTCGTTGTGCAACTGCATTTCTCTTCGGTTTAAGAATGTGCCTCTGTCCATTTCCCTCCTCTATTCCCATCCCCTCTCTATTCCACTCCTTCCCTATTCCACTATGTTGCCCCCATTTCTCTCTACTCCTATCATTCATTCAAAGGAGCGAGGGTGACGTGCGACCGCACCTCTACAGGTGCAGCCCTCCCTCCCTTATCCCACTCACTCTCGTGTGTCGAACAACTGATACTGATGTCTGCATCCTCTGCAGGCATCGTGATAAAATGCACCTATGTTCATGTACGCCTCCCCCCCCCCCAATTACGCCATCGTCTTTTCTTCACCCCTCCCCCCTCCTTGTCAGCAAAGTTCACCTTGGCCCTCTCTCCTTCCAACAACAAAAGTCAGTCCCTCCCTCCTCTCCACCTACCCTAGAGCCTCAGCAAGAAAAGCATCGCCAGTCCATAAAAGTTAAATTGAAATTCCCTGGGCAACATTCGTGTTCGGCACAAGGCAGGCTACAGAGGACAGGCTACAGGGGGCCGGCTACAGGGGCCGGCAACAGGGAACAGGCTACAGTGCTGCAGGTCACGGGAGAGCAGGCTACAACAGGCATGCTATAGATCAAGCAGGCATCAGTTCGTTATGCTCAGTGGGTATTTTGCGAATTGGGTATTTTGCGATCAAGCATAAAAGCAACAGACCTTTGGGCCTAAACTAGGTTGCCTTTTTATATATAAAGAGATAAATTCTGACGTAGAATGTCTAAAAAAGTATCATGAATCATATTAGTGTCCGTAGGAAAGGCGCAAGAAATAGAAAGGTTTCAGTAGGAAATAGCATCATAAGATGGTACTGGAAACAACTCAAATTAGCACCTAACGAGGAAGCCGCTGACCAACGATGTTGACTTGAGATTGTCCTAGTTTTATTCCTCGTTAAACCAATGCTGACCGGTTTCAATACCGTTCACTGTATTGCATCAAGAAGGTACTAATGCCGGGCACTGCATTGCATCTAGAAGGTACTAATGCCGGACACTGTATTGCATCAAGAAGGTACTAATACCGGGCACTGTATTGCATCAAGAAGGTACTAATACCGGGCACTGTATTGCATCAAAAAGGTGCTAATGCCGGGCACTGTAATGCATCAAGAAGGTGCTAATGCCGGGCACTGTATTGCATCAAAAAGGTGCTAATGCCGGGCACTGTAATGCATCAAGAAGGTGCTAATGCCGGGCACTGTATTGCATCAAGAAGGTGCTAATGCCGGGCACTGTATTGCATCAAGAAGGTACTAATGCCAAGAACTGTATTGCATCAAGAAGGTACTAATGCCGAGCACTGTATTGCATCAAGAAGGTACTAATGCCGAGCACTATTTGAACCATGTTAGTGCCACAGCCGAAAACAATCTTATCCGTGCTGCTGTCAATTACAGACACCATGTTTTGATTAAACGGGTTGCCACTAATGCCGAGGGCTTTTTCTGAAACTTGCTCTACCCAAAAGATCATAAGCGACGATTCTAGTGGAATTTATTGAGCCATGACGTGAACCTTTCGATTGTTGCGTTATTTACAACAGCGGTACGTTACAGTCTTGAACCATTGGCCGACAACTCTCTGTGTGAATAAGTTACACGATATATCGAGGGCGAAAAGCGAACCAATTGTTTTGTAATCATCTTTTCTGGTCACTCCGTTAGCATTTAGAGTAAACAAGCCCACTCAGGGCCGTTTTCCTTGCCCTTAATAATCTTCCACACTTCGATGATGTCCGCTCCAAGGCGGACATCATATTCCTTATGATTTATTGCACAGCGAGAGGATAAGTTTGAATCTTCTCTAATTTGACAACGAAGACCCGTATTGTACAACATGGTACTCCTGCATTGTACAACATGGTACTCCCGTATTGTACAACATGGTACTCCTGCATTGTACAACATGGTACTCCCGTATTGTACAACATGGTACTCCTGCATTGTACAACATGGTACTCCCTTATTATAAAACATGGTACTCCTGCATTGTACAGCATGGTACGTCTGCATTGCACAACATGGTACTACTGCATTGTACAACATGATACTCCCTTATTATAAAACATGGCACTCCTGCATTGTACAGCATGGTACTCCTGCATTGCACAACATGGTACTACTGCATTGTACAACATGGTACTCCTGCACTGCACAACATGGTACTCCTGCATTGCACAACATGGTACTCCTGCATTGTACAACATGGTACTCCTGGATTGTACAGCATGGTACTCCTGCATTGCACAACATGGTACTACTGCATTGTACAACATGGTACTACTGCATTGCACAACATGGTACTCCTGCATTGTACAACATGGTACTCCTGCATTGTACAACATGGTACTCCTGCATTGTACAACATGGTACTCCTGCATTGTACAACATGGTATTCCTTCACTGTACAACATGGTACTCCTGCATTGTACAACATGGTACTCCTGCATTGTACAACATGGTACTCCTGCATTGTTCAACATGGTACTCCTGCGTTTTACAACATGGTACTCTTAAAATCGTAACTAATGACACCTAATCTCCCTCTTCTGGGTCGGGAAATAATTTATTTCCGTATTTAAGATATTTCAGCTTGGGATTGTAGTGACCTACGTGCTTAACTTTATATTTCATTTGATTTTTCACTTTTATAATTAATCAACAATTTTGTTGAAGTCTAATTGGATGCTAAAACTCACGTTCAGTTTGAACTTTTCCATCTAGCGTAGTATCACCGTCAGCAAACCTACTAATGATTAAAAGGACGTTTTTTGATATCGATTATAAATATTCTGAAATGTATTGGTCCTAAAACACATCCCCGAGGCCCGCCGCTTGTTACATTACCCCAAGAAGCCGGCTCCTTCCAGTACGACGTCAGACAAGAACGATTGGGTCAAGCCTATATCTGAGGTGAGACTAATTAAATGGCAATTGCTGGGACATTTTATGTCACTTTATTTATTGTTTGGTTACATTGGCTTCTCTCCTTTGAGACGAGCAAGTGCGATTTGTGAGATATTGGGTGGAAACATTAAAAAATGGCTCAATAACTTTTGCTCCTGATTTCCTTCAGAATTCTGGCATAAAATTGATCAGGACCAGCAATTTTTTTTACTTGCAATTGATCGATACAGTTTGCTGCTTTGGCAGGAGAAAATTGAAGATGGTCTGTTTCGAGATATTCTGTTTCGAGCTCTTCACGGTTGTTCTCAAGTAGTCCTACAGCAGATCTAGATATTGCTCGAGATATAGCTAAAAGATTGTTTCGGATTACTTTCGGCATTAGCAACAACTTTGTTTTTTAATAACTCCTTTTACATTTCAGGATCTTCTTTAGAGATCATCTGCTCACTCTGAATTCATGTTTGTCAGCGTCGTCATGGAGGTGTTTATGATGGCGAATGCTGTGCTTGCTTTTGGGTCTTTAGATGCCGCAGTTCACCTTTCCATCACTTCAGCTGATCGAATGCTGATCGATTGTTTTCTTCTTTTCGGAAAAACATCGTTAAAATGTGGTTCAACATTTAATTGTCGTTTCGTCCAAGGTATATTCGCTGTGTCGTGATGAACTCGTGTTAACGATTGAAGTTAGCTAGTCTAAAATTCGAGACTTCATCGTAGTTTTTTGACGTTTTCCACTCGAGCTCTATCCTAAAACGGTTACGGCTATTTTCGCTAATTCCGAGTGGTTTGTCCTCATCAAACTTTTGTGACATGGGAAAGAGAGACGCTTGCACAAACTAGGAGTTCTGGGAAATTGATTTGGCGTTTTCCTGTGACAGTACATTCGTCTGTTTCGTGCACCATCGGCACCTTCGTGCACCATTGGCGCCTTCGTGCACCATTGGCGCCTTCGTGCACCATTGGCGCCTTCGTGCCCATCGGCGCTCATGTGTATCATCGGCGTCGGATCATGCACCATCGGAGCCCTTGTGTTGGGCCCTTGGCACCATCGGTCTCCTCGTGCACCATCGGAGCCCTCGGCACCAGATCTTGCACCATCGCTGCCATCGTGTACCGTCGGCGCTCTAGTGTACCATCGGCTTCCGATGTTGTATCATCGGCGTCCTTGTGCATCATTTGGGCCCTTCGGCGACCTTGTGCACCATCTGCACCCTACAATACTTCCTCGCTGTTTTCTCGCTGTTCCGTTGCTGACACTGTAAATCATGCCCCCTCTACGTTATCGTCTCGGGTTCCGGTTTGAATATCTCGCGCAGCGCAGGCACAAAGGACTAATTTATCGTCCGTTTCCGGAGCTGCTTCTGCTCGCCGACGGCCACGTCGAGAAAGAGTCACCGGAAACGCCGAACAGTGGGACACTGGATATTTACCTTGCGGATGTTGCAAACATAATGTTTGAGTTGAGCTCCGACGATGTTGAAATGTACCCCATTCACGTTCAAGTAACTATTTTTTGGGTAATATGTGAACGCGACGGAAAATGTCTCAATCCTGATTTCCAACGATATATTTATTGTAGCCCTCGTGAAGTTCGGAGCTGCCTAGTAACGGCAAACTATACGAGAACAGTGCTCTCTTTGTAATGGACGCTATTTTTTACTGGATAATCCCTGGCGACAATAGGAATAAATCGCTTAAAGCCCTTCTGACCGCGGTTCTAGAAAATCTCAGATGATCCTTAGATGTGGTTCTCCTTGTATCCACTCATCAGTTTCAATGGTATTTAATTTCGTTCTGTTATCTCTTTAAAAAAATGTATGCTAAATATTTTAGACGGTGCAGAAAAAATGTACCACAAGAATTTGAACCAACGTTTTTGCGGAAAAAATTGTGGTTATTCAAAAAATCTTGTAAATGTAAGGAAGTAAGTCCATTCACGATGTATAGGCAGCACCCATGCATCATTCTCGAAGATTCCGTTAATTAAGAAAAAATTTAGTCACCGACGCAATGTGGAAAAAATCAATATATTATTTATGGAAACGATAGTTATCCCAAATGATTAGTAAATTCAAAATGCTGCTGGTCCGAGTGCTTTTTGAGTAAAGAACGTTTCTTCCTAAATAATCGTAGCTGAACTGAATTGGTTTTTAAACATGCAGAGTATTTGATGAAAGCTGATATAATTCTTACGTCCAGGTGAAGTCCAGCTGGTCCCAGTTGGAGCGTAGGAATTCATTATTTGGCTCTGTTAATATTTGGCAGAGTAAGTATTCCTCAATACTAAAAAAACTGTGATACATACAAATGCAATATAGTACTGTTAGTTTTTTTGTTAATTATTGAATGAATACATTTTGTTTTTAAATATTATTTCTTATGTGACATTATGTTTCGAAACCTGCTCGCTTCAATGAAGAATGTCCAACGTAGATATGCCATTCGCTAGATCCTCTTATTTAAGTTTCTAGGCTATTATTTAAGGGGAACCGTTTTTTTTGTCGGGGAAGGGGTAATGAATGTATGCTCGTCGTAAGTATTTCGTTTCCCATAATTTCATCTCCGGGACAAGATTTTCACCGCTGTAATTAAGAGGTATTACTAAAAATTCATTACCAGACACCAAAACCCAAATGGAATTTAAGGTAAGAGGCATATGAGATTGTCAATCAGCATGGCTCTAGACACAAGCGTTCCTGTCTTACGAATCTGCAACTTTTTCAAGAGTCTAATTGAAATTCACGACGCAAAATCTCCAATCGACATCATTTACCTTGACTTTCAAAAGGCCTTTGATTAAGTCCTCCATTCGCGCTTAGGGAGTACTGGATAAAACGTTGGCTTACGGACAGACGGCAGCGAATTGTACTCAACGGAGCTTCCTCTCCTTAGAGTAAGGTTAAATGCGGCATGCCTCAAGGATCCGTATAAGGTCCAGTGCTCTTCAGAATTTTCACAAACGATCTTGATAGAACGGGCTTATGAACATTAGCAAGTTTGTAGACGATACCAAGATAGGAAAAAATGTGCATACCGAACTGATGTGTTAACAGATCCAATTAGACTTGAACCAAATTGTTGATTGGTTAGAAAAGTGGCAAATTAAATTTAATGTGGTCAAATGTAAAGTTATGCACATAAAACCTCATAACCTCAGGCACGAATATCCAATGTCCGGAAATTAACTGATTCGTGTCACCGAAGCGAGAGATCTATGTGTCATCATTAGTAACAAGATAAAAAGCAGCAATCAATGAAACTTTATTGCTAAAATAAGGCAACAAAATGCTAGGTATGATTTCCCGCACAATCTTGTACAAAAACAGAGGCAATATCCGCAAGTTATACCATGCATTTGTTAGACCGCATCCATATCTTAGAAAAGACGTTAGTGTAATTTGAGAAGGTTCAACGTCGAGCTACTAAACTTATCCCTTTGCTGCGCAATAAATCATAAAAAGACATGCTACGTGCGTCGAGTCGGAGGGGACATGATCGAGGTGTGGAAGATTATGAAGGGTAAGGAAAACGTCAACCGAGCGAGCCTTTTCACTCTAGATGCGAGCGGAGTGACTAGGAATAATCGAAACAAAATCGTTGGGAAACGTTTCTCACTCAAAATCATGCGCAATTTTTTCACGCATAGAGTTGTCGAAGAATGGAACAAACTTCCAGCGGAGGGTATAAATAGGATTACAATCGTACCTTCAAGTTGTGACTTGATAAATTCGACATGGATCGTCGTTGAATGACTAAGCCGTTCCCTTTCTTATTATTTTACAACACAAAAATGACATATGAAGCGCTCTTAGACGTTCTTCTGCAGAACTGATCCTCTTGCTATCAAAAGGAAACCTGGTTTTTGCCATAAGGCGTTTTGTTGTCTTCTTACACAATAAACATTTGTAAACACTTGTAACTATTCATAGCTATAAATATATTTCGGGATTTAACGCATAGGCTTGCGTGACCCACTTCAGCTAAACAATCAGTCGCCCTATTAACACCCACGATTTGGTTTCGTCTTACAGTCTCTTTTACTTTTTATAAACTTTATGTTGGACAGTAAGATTTCATCACCATTGCATCTTCAAACACATCAATAGCCTCAGCAAAATGTAGATAATCACAGAAAGACTGAATGATATCAACGTAATGCTGTAAATGCTGGCTCAGGGACGTGACGTGACCCAGTTTTGAAGCCATGTTGCTTCAAGTTGACAGAAGGTGTAGCAGTTTGATGTTATTGAACATAAGAGGTATCCAAAGATTCTTGCTTCAGCATTCGTTACTGTGTTGGGAGTACATGTTGGATTGTTTCACCACGATAGCTGCTGGGATGGCATCTGGTCCTGGTGCACTGCTGCTACCTTTGTCATCAAGAGCTTGGATGATTCCACAGACGTCGATGCATAATTCCACAAACGTCTATACAAAAAATCGAGGAAGCCTGAAAATTTCTCTGAGTAGCTGAGTAGCTGCTCACACCATGTATTGCTCACACAGTAGTTTTGCTCTCAGAGTACTATAGCCCACACAGCTGTAATTCTCACACAGCTGTATTGCTCACACTGTAGTATTGCTCGCACAGCAGGATTGCTCACGCAGTAGTATTGCTCGCACAGTAGTATTGCTCTTACAAAAGTATTGCTTGCACAGTAGTATTACTCACACAGTAGTATTGCTCGCACAGTTGTAATGCTCGCACAGTAGTATTGATCGCACAGTTGTATTGCTCGCACAGTAGTATTGCTCGCACATCAGTATTGCTCGCACAGTAGTATTGCTCGCACAGTAGTATTGCTCATACAAAAGTATTGCTAGCACAGTAGTATTACTCACACCGTAGTATTGCTCGCACAGTTGTATTGCTCGCACAGTAGTATTGATCGCACAGTAGTAATGCTCGCACAGAAGTATTGCTCTCGCAGTAGTATTGATCGCACCGTAGTATTGCTCACACAGTAGTATTGCTCGCACAGTAGTATTGCTCGCACAGTAGTATTGCTTGCACAGCCGTATTGCTCACACAGTAGTATTGCTCGCGCAGCAGTATTGCTCGCACAGTAGTATTGCTAGCACAGTAGTATTGCTCACACAATAGTATTGCTCACACAGTAGTATTGCTCGCACAGTAGTAATGCTCGCACAGCATTATTGCTCGCACAGTAGTATTGATCGCACAGTAGTATTGCTTGCACAGTAGTATTGCTTGCACAGCCGTATTGTTCACACAGTAGTATTGCTCACACAGTAGTATTGCTTGCACAGCCGTATTGCTCACATAGTAGTATTGCTCGCGCAGCAGTATTGCTCGCACAGTAGTAATGCTCGCACAGTAGTATTGCTCGCACAGTAGTATTGCTCGCACAGTAGTATTGCTCGCACAGCAGTAGTATTGCTCGCACAGGAGTATTACTCGCACAGTAGTATTGATCGCACAGTAGTATTGCTCGCACAGTAGTATTGCTAGCACAGTAGTATTGACCGCACAGTAGAATTGCTCACACAGTAGTATTGCTCGCACAGTAGTATTGCTCACACAGTAGTATTGCTCGCACAGTAGTAATGCTCGCACAGTAGTATTGCTCGCACAGTAGTATTGCTCGCACAGTAGTATTGCTCGCACAGTAGTAATGCTCGCACAGTAGTAATGCTCGCACAGTATACGCCCTGTGCTGACAATTTTGTGTCTTTCTGTTTCAGGCAATTTTGTGTCCTTCTGCTTCAGATAATTTTGTGTGTTTCTGTTTCAGACAATTTTGTGTCTTTGTTTTCTTGACAATTGTGAACGTTTACTGTGCTAAATGTGCTAATTAATAATATAAAAAATGAATGGAAACTATTATGCTAAGGGAGTGCGGGCGCCTGCTGGAAGAGTGAAAATTCCCGCGGACGACTTTTGAGGATGCCTCCTACTCTGGCGGACTGCTCGGTCTGCTTCACCAAGATGAGCAGGAGCGTCTTCAGGGACCTCGCGGAAAACTTCGTCTGCCGGTTCTGTGAGCTGTATGGCAGGCTCGACCAGGTCCTAGTGACCTTCCAGGGACTGCCCGGAGGGACGACGACGGAGAGGACGGGATCCTTGCGGGGAAGGTCTTTGTTCTCGAGGAGCAGCTGTGCACTGTTGCCAGTGAGTATGTGGAGATGAGAGAGGAGATTGGCAGGACTTGTGAGTCCGTAGCGAAGGTGAGAGACGAGGTACGTAAGGTCCAAAAGAACATTGTTAGTAAGCGTGATCTAGAGATTTTTGCTGCAGACCTAAGTAGAAACTTACGTACTGATTTGGAGAAGGCTAGTAAGGGCCTGGCGGAACAGACGAGGAAACTAGTAAAAGTTAACGAGTTGGTGGTCCATGTTTCACAGCAGGACGAAGAGACATCCCGGGAGAGGATTGACCGAAGGGATCCAGTTCGATCGCGGGGGAGTCTTGGTGGTCTTGCTCTGACTTCCTACCGTGACGTCCTGGGTAAGAGTATGCAACGGCAGCACGCATCCACCCCTAAACCCATATCAGGGCTGCCAGTGCTGGATGTGAGCTCGCAACTAGCTTCCACCCCTAAACCCAAACCCGGCGTATCTTCTTCCCGTCAGGCCAAGAGGTCATCGGCTGCCCTGAAACTGAAAACCGGGACTAAGTCAATACCTCGGACCAAGACATCCGCGGATCGAAACCGCACCCAACCTTGACGGGGCGGCATAGATTCGGATGGATTTCAGCAGGTCCCGAACCGGTTCACTTTCGTGAACCGTCCCGCGTTTGTGATGCCAACGCGGAACACTTTTGAAAGATTCACGGACCTGGACGGCGAAATTGAGACACTAATCATATGTGACTCTATCGTCCGATGCCTGGCGGTTGAATTTGCTCACGGGTGTAAGGCAAAGAGGCGGGTTATTTGCAAGCCCGGGGCTACGATTGAGAAGATCAGAGGTGTCCTTGCAGAGGTTGTAGTTTCCAGCCGGAAGACACTCAACATCTGCTTTGTAGGCACCAATGATCTGAAAAGGACAAGGTCGGAAGATCTGCTAGCCAAGTATAGGCAGCTGATTTCTAACCTCAAGGCAAAAACGGATCACATCCATCTTGCCGCGAAAGAATGATGGTGACAAGCTGTATAGTAAGTTAACCCATACAAATCGAGCCCTAGAGACCATTTGCAAATCCGATGGAGTATCCTTCATCAACTTGTTTGATAACTTTCAGGAGAGGCCCAATCTGTTCTTAAGCGACGGCCTACACCTGAATGACGTAGGAAGTGCCCGACATAGCCGACTGCTCCATCGAAGCGCTAAGAAATACTATGCCCAAAAGTTTGGTTCCAGCGTGATTTGAACGGTCCAGTTTTGGCCGCATGGAACCTACCTAGAGGCCCCGTACCCGCAGCAGATTTCCGGACGGGAACGATGACCGATCAGTCTCTCCAAGAGGAAGAAGCTTCGGGCACTGTAGATGCGTTACAGGGCTCACAAGAAGGCAATTCTAGGGATGGTCAAAATCCTGGTCCACAGCCGCCAGGTCGATACCCCCCCAATAATGACGATGTCGAAGACCGAGACACGCACCGTCTAAAGGGCTTCTTCTGTAACGGGCAGTCATATACCCCTAAGTTCGGCCAGCTGAGGGGACTGGCGACCCTATACTTGTTTGATGCCATTGGCATAAGCGAAACATAGCTCGATCTCCAGAGTAGAAATCTGGCAGCAGAGATAATGCTACCAGGCTACAAAATGTTCAGCGTGAACAAACCCACCCCTAGTAAACGAAGGGGCGGTCCGTGTTGTACATAAAGGAGATACTGCATCCATTTCTTAGAGCAACGCTAGTCACAGTTTCCTGCGAAATACTCAACGCAGAAATCAAAGTGGCCTATGCGACATTGGAGCTGGCATTGGTGTACCGCAACAGCCACACCATTGCGTAACAAGATACCCAGCTCTATGAGAAACTGGAAGAAATAGTTTCAAATAATCCCGAGACTATCATCTTCGGTGACTTCAATCTTCCTTATATTGACTGGGTGAGCTTAACTTCACAGGCCCCAGGCAATAAACTAACGGAGTTTATCGCCGATGATGGCATGACCCCGTATGTTCGTGGAGGAAACTCGAGAACAATTGGCGGATTACCTAACCCACATCTTCAACTTATCGATGACGAGTGGCGAGGTCCCCGAAGACTGGAGAGTTTCCAATGTCACGGCAATCTTCAAGAAAGGTGACCGACAACCGCCCAGCAACTATCGACCGATCAGCTTGACGTCGATCGTGTGCAAAACCCTCGAGCGATTGATGCGAAATCATCTCGTCGATCATCTGCAAGACAACGGACTCATTCATGACACTCAACACGGCTTCCGCCGTAAGAGGAGTTGTCTGCCGAATCTGCTGGACTACTTCAATGAGGTGATCAACCTGTACGACCGCCGCAAAGCAGTGGATGTCATCTACCTAGACTTCCAAAAAGCCTTCGACAAGGTGCCGCACAGGAGACTGTTAGGCAAAGTCTCTGAACTAGGCATTGGTGGCAATGTACTTCGCTGACAGCGCGTCTGGCTGTCAGGACGCAAGCAAAGAGTCAGCATCGGCCAGGCTTTGTCCGAGTGGGCCCCTGTTTCTTCTGAGGTGCCCCAGGGCAGTGTTCTTGGTCCTATCCTCTTCCTCATCTATGTAAACGACATGGATACGGAGCTTCTGTCCAAGGTATCGAAATTTGCCGATGACACGAAGCTCTACCATGCAGTATGGAGGGAGAAGGACAGAGTTGAGATTCAACAAGATCTTGAAAAACTCTTCCAATGGTCGGAAGCGTGTCAGATGCTCTTCAATCTTGCAAAGTGTACAGTTATGCACATGGGTGTCGCAATGCCAACTGCAACTACGATGGCAGGAAGCGATCTTGCAACTGTTGACCAGCAGAGAGACTTGGATGTCCTGATCTCGAAAGCTATGAAATGAAACGCTCATGTCGAAGAAAGTAAAAGATAGCTCCCCGTAAGCTTGGTTACATCTCCCGTAACTTCCTCTGCAAAACGAAGGATATTGTATTGCCGTTGTACACGTCCCTTCTCCGTCCCCACCTCAAGCATGCCGTCCAATTCTGGTCTCCACACATGAGTGGGGACATAGCCCAACTGGAACGAATCCAGCTTCGTGCAACTAAGCTCATCCCGCAGCTACGCCACCACAGCGACGAGGATAGGCTTAAAGGGCTTGGACTCATCGCCCTTGAGCAACGAAGGCTGAGGGGCCAGCTTATTGAAACCTTCAAATACCAGAAAGGATTCAACCACGTGAGTCATGTTGACCTCTTCGACAGGGACCACAACATTTGTCCCCGAAACAACAGGGCGAAACTTGACGAAAAACGTTTCGCTATAACTATAGAGCAACACTTTTTCCCGATCGCAATCTCGCGGGTCTGGAGCAATTTACCAGCTGCGGTAGTTGGCTCTGAATCCGTGAATGTGTTCAAAAACGCGCTTGACAAGCACTGTGCTACGTGACTCGTTTGACCTGAGAACGACACGACTTTCATAGGCGCTGTCGAGATTATTATTATAGAAATATATGGAAGGAGCATGACACGGCTCTCTTCACAATTCAAGCATTACCACTAATAAATCCGTTGTTAGTAACAAAAATAGCATATCGCTGGAAGTAGTAGTTGTTAATTATTAATCACAATTGTATTATCAGTAACAATGTAATGATAGCTATTGTTGACCAACTCAAGCGACTGGAAAACTACATATCGGAACGGAATGCTTTCTACTATTAACATTGCAAGTACAGGCAGACTGATAATACTGCATTGCAAGGAATTCACCAAGTGAGAGGAGTTACGGCGACTCTCATCCACCCCTAAACCCACGCCAGGGTCACCGGTACCTGGTGCGAGCCCGTAACAGTACTCGCATTCACCCATCCCGCTATCCTACGAGGCGGTCTGCTGTCAAAACGGAACAAGCAGATGCAGGGACTATGGAATCTTGAAAATCGACACCGCCTAAGTGGAAGGTTTGCTCAACTCGATGCGGCAGTGAAGACTTGGAGGGATACCATATATTTTTACTCTTTATTTTTATTATTTTTATGTGGTCCTGTGACAGCATTCACCATGATATACGAAAATCGAATCCGCACCAAGAGAAGAGCTCCTGCTCAGCTCTGTGATACGGCCTAGATTTAACGGGTATCATCCATTGCTGAAGGCAACGAATATCTTTCTACAGAGAAATCTTGCCAACACGAACGCATTTTTTTTTTTACTTTTCTACCCTCCCTATGGACGAGGAAGAAAGGATAAAAATGGGGAGAGATAGCTTAAATTGCAAACTCGTGAGGGTGAAGTCCGCCGGCGACTCACCCCACACCCCATGATATTAGAAAATCAAACCCGCATCAGGATGAGAGCTTTGCTCAACTCTATCGTGCGACGTTGATTCGACAGCTATCATCTATTGTTGAAGCAATGAGTATTTTCCTATGGAGAGACCTTGCCGACCCAATAGTATTTTTTTCACTTTTCTACCCTCTCTGCAAGGAGGGAGAAAAATGGGGAAAGATAGAAAACAATTACGAATCAGAGCGGGTGAAGTCTATGGCAACTCAGCGGCGCTTGCTGAGAACCCGCATCGACCGCTCACCCCCACACTGCATGCTATGCGAAAATCAAACCGCACCAGGAGGAGAGCTCTGCTCAACTCTAAGGTACGACGTGCTCAACTCTAAGGTACGATGCTTACCGATGAGCCGCAGCTGTGGCTCACCCCCATCATGAGGTCAGCTTGCTCAACTCTACGGTACGACGTAGATTCGACAGATATCATCCATTGTTAGGCAATGGTATTTATGGTATTTATGAGAGACCTTACCGACGCAATGGTATTTACATCCTGACTTTTCTACCCTCCCTGTCGGGAGATAAAAGAAAAGAGAGAAATGGGGATAAAAACATCCATCTGTTGAATC
>SDVV010007312.1:0-17859 GCA_016164225.1 Gammarus roeselii
TTGTTTAATTTGCATGCCGTATTTTTGCATCATATGTGCATATTTGCATAGCATTTCCCTTCAAGTGTCATATTAATTATTTGAAAAGCAGCCATTTCTGACATCGCATTTATTGTAGCTGTATCTCACACACAAATCCACATAACCTAACATGAACAAGAATTATGTACTAATATTCATATTTAATGCTTATTTAAGGTATTCAGTCATTGATTAATGCTTTCTACATCTCACATTTCGCCACTTGGCTCTACATTTTGATTTATCATTAGCAGTTTGAATACACTAATCCAATCTTGATTAAGCAAATATCGCACATTTTTCCCATGGAAATTACTTCGATTGTTTGAAAGTTATCAGTAATTCATGTTCATTTTAAATTTAGAACCAAATTTACATTGCTCCTATCTATAAATTATTCACACTCTATCCAAACTGACCGTACTTAACCAATAATTATGTAGTTTCATTCAATATTCATATGTAAATTATATCTATTAATGGAATGTTATCAGTATTGCATACCATTTTCGAATTTGACACGAATCTACATCACTTATGGTTATGTATGGTTTTGATATAATTGAATCTCTCAACTTGGCCTAACTTCACCAAGAATTTTTGTATTATTATTCAAGTTTCATACTTATGTAACGTATTTTGTCATTGATTTATGCTTCTGTACATATCAAATCACTCCACTTGGCTCTACATTTTGATCTACCATTAGCAGTTTGAATTACTCTTCCAATTTTGATCGAGCAAATATCGATCATTTTCGTATATGAATTACGTCGTCTGTTTGCATGTTATAGGTAATTCATATTATTTTTTTCAATTTCGACACAAATTTGCATCACTTCACCTATTTTATTCCCACCCGACTCAACCTACCCTAACCTATCGTAATTAAGAATTACGAATTTTACACAACTTTTCATACTTATGTAAGGTATTTAGTCATTGATTTATACTTTATTCATATGAACCTCTCCACCTAGCTCAATATATAACTGACACCTAGATTTTTTTAATCTCATGGTCACTCTCTACCATGTTGAAAATATCAAGCATTTTCAATCGTAGATTATTTGAATGTTATAAGTAATCATATTTGTTACCAATTTCACACAAACGAACACTTCGAATCACTCTTGGTATACCTAATTTACTTCAATTATCTCCTGTCACTACATTCTTTGATTACTTGCACCTACGATTTGCTTTTTTCTTTACTGTGATTTTCATATTCTTGACGATGACAACGTTCGAGATGACGTGATAAATTACTTGTGGATTTTTGTTTATTTAATTTTGTTTCTTTTTCTGCAAAGATTACAAACTCTGTTCCCCAAGTGTTGTTGAAATACCGCCAACTCAAGCTACAACCCATCTTTCCACCACAGTATCACTATGTCGAATGAACAAGATCTGAACTGACTCAGATTTATAACCAACCAATCTGTAAAACATGTAGAAAAATCTATCCAGTGACATGGCAATGATTATCTCTGACGATAACCAGTTTGAGCTCCGCTTCATGCCTTGAAACATATTCTCCTACCGACTCCGTCATAACTTTGTAAACTCCGACTGACTAACGCGATGTATTTCATTGCAATTCATTGCTTAACCTTTACCTTTTAGTATAAAAGATACATTTGATTAAAGATTTACATGGTTTATTATAATTTTTTTATTATTATTCCCAGATCTTGCATACGTCATCAATGCTATCTACAGTTTTTTGCTTTGAAACAGCATGATTTGAACATCCAACCATACTCATTATCACTATATATCAGCTTTCTTTCAAAATCCTTCATGCACTCCATCATGTCTTTAATGCCAATACCCATAGCTGTACCATTCCCATTATTCTACACGTGTTATGTTTCTTCTCCTTTAACTTTAAATATTCGATATTTCTCCAATTCAAATTCGTTCTGATCTTCATCCGCAAGTAGTTGTTGCATGCGAACCAGATTTTATTTTATTCCTAAGTAAAATCGTTTTTCCACTATCTCCGCCTTATTACAGTCGTGAGAATTTTCTACTTGTATCATATCAAATTTGAGATTAACATTTTTATTTTCTTCTATCTTTTAATAAATCCTACTTCTTGTTTTTTCATCAACATATGAATAATATCCCCCACTCATTTGATTCTTGTATTACCAATTTTGAGATCAATATTGTTTACAACACTTCTCAATATTTGTTTGAACAAACTCGGATCAGCTCAGGAGATTTTTTCATCCAACACACGTAAACGAATTTTTGCAACGTGAGCATTCATTTTTATTTATTTGAAGAAGGCACGTACGTCACCACTTGCACACAACGTAACACTGATTCCTATCTCGGTATGCAGCTAGCAAATATAACTAGAATACGAGCATTTTTTGCAGAAAATGAGGCCTATCGTTGATTGTGAATGTATGTATGTATGTGTGTAGGTCTGTGTACGCATGTGCATGTGTATGGACGCGTGTATGTCTACGTGTATATACGTGGGTATGTGCAAAATTGTTTGCCAAACAATAAAATTCAAAATAAAAAATTGAATTTAAAATAAAAAATTAAAATTCGAAATAAATGTCGATTTTTTAGGAGATCAAAGGCGATTCGGACTATTGAAGTGGTAAATTTGTTAATAAAGTGGGTTCATCCTCAATAAATATATTTATATATGCAACTTTAATTTTTTATCTCGAATTTTCAATTTATATTTTGAATTTTAAATGTATATTTTGAATTTCAAATTTTGTCATACATTTTCGCCCATACACACGTATATACACGAACACTAACGCACGTACATACTCATGCACATACGTACACAGACCTATACACATAAATACATACATACACTGGTGACGTCATTGGCAATCAACGATCGGCCTAATTTTCTGCAAAAATAGCTTGTAATCGAATTCTATTAGCAAGCTGCATATCGAGATTGGAAACAGTGTTTCGTTGAGTGCAAGTGGAGACGTACGTGCCGTCTTCAAATAAATATATATGAATGTTCACGTTGCGAAAATTAGCTCACGTGTGTTGGATGAAAAAAATCTCAGAAGCCGATACGAGTTCGTTCGAACAAATATTGACGAGTGTTGAAAATAATAATGAACTCAAAAATAGGTGATACAAGAATCTAAAGAGGGGGGGGTATCATTTATATGTGGATAAAGAAACAAGGAATTAGGATTTGGGTAACAAACGTCACTATGTTACAGTCGTAGGTAGCAAAGTTTAGAGAAAATAAAAATGTTAATCTCGAAATTGACATGACCCAAGTTGAAAATCATCACGACTGTAATTAAGCGAAGGAATCTGAAACTAGATTTCACTTACGAATGAAAGAAAATCTGGCCGTATGCAACAATTTGAAGATCAGAAGGGAATTTTAATTAGTGGAACATCGAATAATTAAAGTTCAAGAAAAAGAAGCATCACACGTGTGGAATTACGAGAATGGTACAGCTATAGGTATTCACAATAAAAACGTGATGGAGTATATGAAGAGTTTGGAGAGAAAGCTGAAATATACTGATGATGGGTATAGTTGGATGTTCAAATCATGCTGCTTCAAAGCAAAAACATGTATATAGCATTGATGACGTATGCAAGATCTGTGAATAATGCTAATAAAATCCTGATAAGCTATGTGAATCCATATTCAAATGTTTCTATTATCCAAAAACTCGATGGTTTTGCAGTGAATTGCAATAAAATACATCGTGTTAGTCAGTCGGAGTTAACAAAAATGAGGCGAAGTCGGTAGAAGAATATGTTTCATGGCATGAAGCGAAGCTCAAACTGGTGATTTTTACAAATAATCTGGGGTAAAGGTAGAGGTAAAGGTTCTAGATGTGTTACAGATTGGTAGGTTATAAATCCGAGTCGGTTCAGATCTTGTTCAGTTGACGTTGTGATTCAACAACACTGGGGGAACGGGGGTCTCTAATTTTTGCATAAATGAAATAAAATTAAGAAAACCAAAATCCACAAGTAATTTTTAGCGTCATCTTAAACGCAGTCATTGTCAAAAATATGAATATTATAGATAGGAAGAATCCAAATCCTAGCTGCAAGTCATCAAAGAATGTAGTGACCGGAGACAATTGAAGTAAATTGGGTAGACCTAGTTTGAGACGAAGTATGAATCATCTCTGATCCCGAACTCGCTGTCCTCCCTGCGTACTAATTGAGATTTTTATCTTTAACTTCGTGCACGAAGCTGTGCAGAATCAACGGATCGTCATGCATTGAGGAGGAGCACTCGGTGACTGCACGTTGGAGCTCCTGTTGAGAACGGAGGGGGCTGCTACCACTCCTCTACGCTAAACCTACTATGTTTGCAATGAACCTGCTCTGTGTATATGTTAAATTTACTTTGCATCTATGTTGAATTTACTTTATATTTGCGCTAGGCCCACTCTGTACCTGCGTTAGACTTATTTGTATATATGTTAAATTTACGTTGTATCTATGTTGAATTTACTTTGTAGCTGCATTAGATATCCCTGCATATATGTTAAATTTACTTTGTATTTATGTCAGAGTAACTTTGTATATGTCAAATTTACTTCTATCGGTGTCAAATTTATTTTGTATCTATGTTAAAATTATTTTGTGTCTGCGATAGATCTACTCTGTACCTGCGTTAAACCTACTGTCTACGTTAAACCTACTCTGAATCTACGTTGAACCTACCCTTAATCTACGCTGCATCTACGAAGCCACGCTTCAATTGCCCTACGGGGGAGTCTGTATTAACTTCGCGCTGGAATTCCGGTGGAAAACGGAAGCAGCCACTACTACAACTTTACTCCTCTTCCCGGCTTACACCTAAAACCGGCCCTAAAGCTAAACAACACTCCGCTAGTATTCGGAGAATCAATAAAATTCATCGGTCTTGTGTGGGACCTGAAACTGACATGGCGACCTCATATTGCAGCCCTGGAGACTCGCTGCAAAAAAGCAGCCGGACTTATCCTTTTTGTAACATCCTTGAAATTCTGAGCCGATATGGACACCGGCAGGACGTTATTCAGAACATTAATTCGTTCGCACATTGACTATGGACCAATTGTTTACGGCTCAGCAAACAAAACCACCCTTGAACCTCTCTCCATCATAGTAAATAACGCCCTGCGTATCACAACCGGTGCGTTCCGTTCCACACCCATCGAATCCCTGAACATGTTTGCTAACGAGCTTCCTTTTCCGCTCCGAAGAGACAAACTCTCACTACAGTACTGTTTCAAGACAAGGAGCTACATCAGTAGCCCAGCACTCAATGACGTCACCAACAATCATAGTAAACGTCTCTTTGCTGCTAAGAAGAACATGTGCCCACCCTTTTCTCTACGCATGGACAACTTACTGACCTCGCTGAACATTAGACGCAAAGCAATCAAGCCTTCATTCTCCTATCGAATCCTTCAAATCAACACATTAACGTGGATGATCAGCCCACCACTGGTCAATCTAGATTTGCAGACGCACCCCAAAGCAGCAACCCCAACTAACACGAACCGCCGAGAATTCTCCCGACAACTCGATGAACAGTACTCTGAGCACCGCCATATATACACTGACGACTCCAAAACATCGGACGGAGTGGGAGCTGCCGCCAAAGGCGAGGGGACTTCGCGTTCAGCCACCCTACACCAAGAGGCCTCTATATTTTCTGCAGAGCTACACGCACTGGAACTAGCCATCTCCATTACAAAATCGACCACTTCCCACAAATTGCTTTATTCTCAGACAGTCTGAGTGTTCTCACCCAGGTGAAAACTCTACACTTCGATCACCCTGCCCTTAGAAAAATGCAACACGACCTATTCACGATGTCCGAGGCGAGCCAGGCGGTTGAGTTCTGCTGGATCCCTGGACACGCGGGAATAAGAGGACACGAATGCGCACATTCCCTCGCTAAACGAGTGTCTACCCAGCATGAACAGTTCATCTACATACATTACCGAGACTGGTTCTCAGTCATCAACTCACGTATAACATCACGATGAAACGACTCTTGGCAACAGAGTGGACAAAAGATGCTTGCAGGTAAACCATCCGTGGGAGAGTGGGACACCAGGTTTTCTAACAGGCGAGAACAAGTTTTCATTAACCGTCTATGCACAGGACACACGTGGATAACTCACAACCATCTAATGGACGTAGACATGGGACCGGACGCACCACCATGCCACTGTTGCCACCAAGTGGCTATCAGCGTGAAACACTTACTTGTAGATTGTGATGCACTCGCAGTAGCCCGACTAGCCTTCTTGAGCCCCCCCGTGCAACCTGCAACGCCTGCTCACAGAAGCGGAAAACCGGAAAAAACTGATCGCTTTCGGAAAGCACACAGGCTTATAGGAAACCGTGTAAAAGTAACGAAGTCTGAATCATCTCTGATCCCGAACTCGCTGTCCTCCCTGCGTATTAATTGAGAATTTTTACTTCAACTTCGTGCACGAAGCTCTGCAGAATCAACGGATCGTCGTGCTCTGAGAAGGAGCACTCGGTGACTACACGTTGGAGCTCCGCTGGAGAACGGAGGGGGCTGCTACCACTCCTTTACGCAAAACCTACTGCGTCTGCAATGAACCTGCTCTGTATATATGCTAAACTTACTTTGTATCTATGTTTAGTATACTTTGTACTTGCGCTAGGCCTACTCTGTACCCGCGTTAGATTTACTCTGTATATACGTTAAAGTTGATTTGTATATGTCAAATTTTCTTTGTAGCTAGGTCAAATTTACTTCGTACCCATGTCAAATTTACTTTTTATTACTTTGTATCTGCGTTAGACATACTCTGTATCTGCGTTAAACCTACTGTGTCTACGTTGAACCTACTCTGAATCTAAGTTGAACTTACTCTTAATCTACGCTGCACCTACTTTGCCACTCTTCAATTGCCCTACGAGGGAGTCTGCATTAACTTCGCGTTGGGACTCCGGTGGAAAATGGAAGCAACTACTACTACTACTACTACTGCCATCGATTTATCCATATGCTCCCCCATTCTGGCACCCCAACTCGATTGGGGAGTTTTGCCTTCAACACACGACAGCGACTGTAACTCAGTCAACATATCGCTTCTCACCAACCAACCACCCTGCCCCACAAGAACTTCGATACAACTACCGGAAAGCCAGCTGGGTGGAATACTCGGAACACGTCGCGTGGAGCAATATGGATGGCATCCCCGGAAACATTTCGGAACACGACCTCGTCGCCTAACTATACGAAAAGTTTCAAGCTGCAGCCGAGGCAATCGTTCCCCAATATGCCCCTTCAACATTTTTTCCGAAACCATGGTGGTGCCGAGAGGTGCAAGAAGCAAGAGATAAGCGTGATAGGCTATACAACGCCTACCGACGCGCACGGTCGCTCAGTAACCGAGTAGCATGGAAAAAGGCATCTGCTCTATATCGAAAACTTCGACTGCAGAAGAAATGTGAAAGATGGGCTCAGTTAGTGAACACTATTGATCCAAACACCCCCTCTCCCAAGTGTGGGAAAAAATCAGACGTATCCAGGGAAAGCCCGAGTGACCTGTTAACATTCTTTCAAACGGAGGCAGAATTTATTCTTCCCACGAGGAAATCGCAAATAAACTAGCTCAGACTTTTAGCCAGATATCGCAATCAGCAAACTACACGGCTGCTTTCCAACAGGAAAAGGACTTGCGGGAAAGGGAATTTATTGACTTTACTTCTAGCAATGAAGAGGCCTACAACAAACCTTTCTCCCTCCACGAACTGCAGTGCGCCATAGACCATACACGTAAAACTTCACTTGGGCCAGACCGTGTGCACATCAACATGATCAAGAATCTCCCAGATGGCGCCCGTGAGCACTTATTAAAAGTGTTCACTCTGTATTCATACTCATTTTTTTCCCCATCAATAGCGGGAATCTGTGATTATCCCAATACCCAAACCCAGGAAATTCCACGGTGACCCACGTAACTACCGCCCTATTGCCCTTACCAGTGTCCTTTGTAAGATCATGGAAAGAATGATTAACTCACGTCTTGTTGACTACATTGAGATGCACGCAGGCCTCAACAACATCCGGCCGCTAGTGCCGCTCCACAACGGACCACCTTGAACAACTGGAATCTGACATTAGACGGGCTTTTGTCCGCGGGGAACACGTGGTTTCCACATTCTTCGGCGTTGAAAAAGCATACGACACTACATGGAAATAAGGAATCATGAAGGATCTCCACCGCAAAGGCCTTAGATGACATCTACCACGTTTTATCCATAAATTTCCGCAAAATCGTACCTTCAGGGTCTAAGTCGGCGACACCCTGTCACCATAGTGTCCTCAAGAAATGGGAGTCCTTCAGGGAAGCGTCCAAAGCGTCACTCTTTTCATCCTCAAAATAGAACAGCTAGCCGACATTCTTCCGCGTGATGGAAGACTCCTTTTATCACTCTACGTGGACGATCTGCAAATAAGCTAGAGGCACATCAAGCCTTCTAACGATCCAACATGAACTCCAGAAATGTCTAAGCCTAGTCGGAAACTGGGCGTTCTTAAACGGATTCCGATTTTTTGCCTTTTAAAACTAAAAGCATGAACTTTACCCATGTACCCAGCTTCCATTGAAACCAGACCTAATGCTGCATAATACACCTCTAGTATACGAAGAATCTTTAAAATTCCTGATCCTCGTGTGGGACCCTAAACTCACTGGGCGATCTCATTTACGCCCTAGTGGCTCACTGTAAACGGGCAACAGGACCTATACTATCGGTAACATCGCTGAAATTCAGTGCCGACATGGACACCGGCATGATGTTGTTTACAGCAATAATACGCTCGCGCATTGACTATGAAGCCTTTGTTTACGGATCAGCCGCCAAAACCACTCTTGATCCACTCTCAATCATCGACAACAATGCTATGCGTATCACAACCCGGGCGTCTCGCTCCACTCATATCGAGTCCCTAACATGCTAGCTAACGAGCTTCCACTACCACTCCGGCAAGACACACTTTTGCTACAATACTATTTCAAGGCTAAAGTCTTATAAACAACCCAGCACTCAACGACGTCATCAACATCTCCGAAAAATGCCTATTTGCTTCAAAGAAGAATATGTGCCCACCGTTTTCAATACGCGTGAACAACCTACTAACCTCGCTCAACATCAATCTCAAGGCTATCAAGCCTTCAATCTCCTATCATTTTTTTCAAATCAATGCACCAACGTGGATGATCAGGCCACTGCTGGTCAACCTAAAATTGCAAGTGTACCCTAAAGAAACTACTCCAATAAACGCGTACCGCCGAGAACTTTCATGACTACTTGAGGAGCAATACTCTGAGCACCGCCATATATACACCAACGGCTCCAAAACAGCGGACGGTGTGGGAGCCGCCGCCATGTGCGGGGTGACCACATGTTGAACAACCCTACCCCGAGAGGCCTTTGTATTCTTTGCAGAACTGTACGAACTCGAACTAGCCATCTGTATTGCCAAAACTGACCACCTCCCTAAATACGTCCTGTTTTCAGACAGTCTAAGCGCTCTCACTCAGATGAAAAATCTGCACTATAAACACCCTGCACTTCGTAAAATGCTGCACGACTTATCCACAATGTCCTGAACTGGTCAAGCGATTGAATTCTGCTGGATCCCTGGGCACGTAGGAATTAAAGGCAGCGAGCTCGCAGATTCCCTTGCTAAACAGGCGTCTTCCCACCAAGAAAAATTTATTTAAATACATTACCGAAACTGGTTTGAAATCATCAATTCACGTATGAATTCTCGATGGAACCACTCGTGGCAACAGAGTGGACAAAAAATGCTTGCAGTTAAACCATCCATAGAAGAATGGAACACCAAGTTTTCCAATAGAAGAGACCAAGTGTTCATCAACCGTTCGTGCACGGGACACACGTGGATAACTCCCAACCATCTGATGGATGTAGACATGGGACCGGATGAGCCACCATGTCCCTGTTGCCACCAGACGGCAATCAGTGTGAAACCCTTGCTTATGAACCGTGATGCACTTCGTAAGTCCTCTGTGCAACCTGCAACGCCTGCTCACAGAAACACCCTACAGGATAAGAATAATCTATTTGAAAAACATACCCGACCTTATGACTCTGTTTAAAACTACTCGTGTCTGAATCTTCTTCGTTTCTGAGCGCACTACCCTGCTGATTTCCAAAGTTGAAGTTTGAATTCGACCGCTCGCACGTGCAACCTAACAGAACTCACGGATCTTCACGCCCTACGGGGGAGCCTACGGTGACTTCGCGTTGAGACTCCGTTGGAACATAGATGCAACTACTACTACTAATCTAGAAACGAAGAGGCCTACAACTAACTTTGTAAGACTACGGAATGAATGATAAACTTGCGCCATGTCGACTACCTTGATTGGCATTCAGGTCGCAGCAGCAACCAGTGCGGCGGCCGCAAGCGTCACTCTACAACGGACCACCTTGTAAGACTGGAATCTGACATCAGACAGGAATTTGTGCAAGGGGAACACGTGGTTTCGACATCAAAAAAGCATACGATACTACCTTGAAATATGGCATCATGAAGGATCTCCATCTCAAAGAACTGAGAGGCCATCTACCACGTTTCATCCACCAATTCTTGCAAAATTGCACCTTCATGGTTAAGGTCGGCGACACCCTGTCACCATCATATAGGCAAGAAATGTGCGTCCCCCATGAAAGCGTCCTCAGTGTCACACTTTTTATACTTAAAATCGACCAAGTAGCAGACATTATTCCGGACAAAGGAAGATTGCTTTCATCGCTATAGGTGGAAGACTTACGAAACAAGCTACAGCTAACAATTCAACATGAACCTCAGAAATGTCTGGATCTAGTCGGGAACTGACATGACACATAGACATACAGCCGTTTCCCCTTAGTTAGGGGGGTGGCTAAGTTAGGCAGACGCAGAGGAAGGAGGAGCCCAATCTCCCCGCCACAAGACCGTCGTGTCCCTGCCGAGGCTCGAACTCGCGACATGCAGCACCAGAGGCTGACACTGCTGTCGGATACGCTAACCACTCGGCCACGGCGGCCAGTCCGGAACTGGGCCTCCTTAAATGGATTCCGATTCTCACCCTCCAAAACTAAGGGCATGCATCCTATTCCAGTTACCGGCTTACACCAAAAACCAGCCTTAGCGCTGAACAACACTCCGCTAGCATACGAATAATCGATCAAATTCCTCGGTCTTGTGTGGGACCCTGAACTCACATTGCGACCCAATATTACAGCCATGGAGACTCGCTGCAAAAAGGCTACCGGACTTATCCTCTCTGTAACATCCGTGAAATTCTGTGCCGATATGGACACCGGCATGATGTTATTCAGAACCATAATACGCTCACGCATTAACTACGGAGCCGCTGTATACGGTTCAGCAGCTAAAACCACCCTTGAACCCCTCTCCATCATCGTGAACAACGCCCTACGTATCACAACCGGCGCGTTCCGGTCCACTCTTATCGAATCCCTGAACGTGCTTGTTAACGAGCTTCCTCTTCCGATCCGGAGAGACAAACTCTCGCAACAGTACTATTTCAAGACAAGGAGCTGTATCAACAGCCCTGCACTCAGCGACGTCCCTAACATTCTCGATGACTGCTTCTTTGCGGCCAATAAGAATATATGCCCACCCTTTTCCCTACGTGTGGACAACTTACTGATCTCACTGAACATCAATCGCAAGGCAATCAAGCCGTCCTTCTCCTATCGAATACTTCAAATAAACACACCAACGTAGATGATCAGCCCACAGCTGGTCAACCTAGATATACAAGTCTACCCCAAAGCAACAATTTCAACCGACACGTACCGTCGAGAATTCTCTTGACTGTTTGATGAACAATACTCTGAGTACCGCCACATTTACACCGACGGTTTCAAAACATCGGACGGAGTAGGAGCTGCAGCCGTACGCAGCGAAACCTCACGTTCGGCAACCTTACCCCAGGAGGCCTCTGTATTCTCTGCAGAGCTGCAAGCACTCCTAGGAGAATGGGACACCAAGTTTTACAATAGAAGAGACCAAGTGTTCATCAACCGTTTGTGCACGGGACACACGTGGATAACCCACAATCACTAAGTGGACGTAAACATGGGGCCGGACGCACCACGATGCCCTGTTGCCACCAAGTGGCAATCAGTGTGAAACACTTACTTATGGATTTTAATGCACTCGCAGCAGCTCGATGAGCCTTCTTGAATCACTCATGCACCTTACAACGCCTGCTCATAGACACAATTTACATGAAAAAACTAATATCTTTCGGGAAACATACCGGACTCTTTGAATCAGTTTGAATCCTCTCCGTTTATGAACGCACTACCCTGCTGGAGATCGAATTTAAACTCGCTCACGAGGGTGCGCACCGAAACTGATTGACTTTCTTGCCCTTCGGACAAACTTGAGGCTCCAGTGGAACACAGAAGCAACTACTGCTACTAGAATGTTACGTTAACTGTTGAAGAATTTATTGAACATTTACAAGTTCAGATATGTTTGCCTGTATTTTGAATCATTCTCTCACTTAATTTTAATTTCCTGTAGGCAGTAGTGTACAGAATTTGTAAAAAGTAAATTGTATATAGATTGTATATATTATACCTGTGAAGTATTGCCAACAATTCCTGAAGATTAATACATAATTATGTTCGAAACATCTTCATAGCGTCTATAGTTTTTCGAGTCAGATGTTGATTGATCATCTAACACAACCTACGCCCGTGGTACTGCTCCTCTCGTGTTTGTAAGTTTCTCTCCGCCATCCATCACTGAAGATCTTTTCAGATCCAAGAACTACCGATTACTTATATTCGAATCTTTAGGCTGAAGATTTGACAATTACCCCCCTCCACCCATTACTTCCTCTAGCTCCCACTTTCGCTACCATTCTCTAACCTCAGCCCCAACTCCAACTCTACCAATTCCGCTAATTCGTCCCATACATTACCCCCCTCCACTCATTCCTTTCTCTAGCTCCCACTTTCGCCATCAGTCTCTAACCTCAGCCCAAACACCAACTCTACATATCCCGCTAATCTCTCCCATAATTTACCGCCCGCCGCCCATTCCTTGCATTAGCTTGGATCAGCCATTCTCACCCATGCCTTTCATCAAACGCCGATCTAAATTTCTTTCCCATGGTTCTGTCCGGCCTCCCCGGCTCAAATCCACCCCAATAACAAAGAACAGAATCGAAAGCAATTTATATATATATATATAAATGAGGGTTGCGTTACTGGCGCAAAAAAAAAACAATGAATCGAATGAACGAATGCCAATGCACGTGACAGAAGACTTGCAACAATTCCCCCGGGACGCCAACATCGACACCAGTCTCAATGATTAAAGATTAAAGCAACAATCAACACTAGCAGACGGACATTGAATGATGCACGCGGAGAAAGGATCATAGTAAAACAAGTAGGATTTAAGGATGAACATATCTCAGAAGTGATAAAAATAGGGCAATGGAGGAATCATACAAATACATAGAAGGTTACAAAGCCTTCACCGATTATCCAAAAAAGATGATAGATTCCTTTCCGAGATAAAAAAGTATTTTGAAAACAATGAGTACAATAACAGTTTTTTCGATCTAGTCCCAGCAATTCTCAGCGACGTACTCAAAACACAAATCACAATCTTAGATGAATCAAAGCCGAACAACGTCACGAAAATTATAATTATTCCAACCAGCCTTAGGGTGATGTGGCTGCTCAATACGCAATATTTGTAGCTAAGAAAGATGACCACTATAGTAGTCTTGCACCAACCCACCCACTGAAGCCACGATTCAAACAACAAAATATTGTAGCAAATCGAAACCAACATGTGGAAACAAATGTGCAGTGTTCCAATTGGTATTCCTCCTTGCAATACAACAATGATACATCCATATTTGATAAAGATATACCTCTTCAACCATCTCAAACTGACACCATCTGCTCTGAAAGTAACAAAAATGACTAAAGTCACAAACTGTTCAAGCTAGGAGCAGCGGCTATCCCACACCAACCATGTCTCTGCATAACCATTACATCCTGAATCCTATCTTGATTAAACATATAAACGTTGGACGTTTACGAACATAGATGGATCGCATGAAAATGATGGTGATGGATGACTCAATCGACATTTTATGCTTGACTGAAACATCGCTGCAATCTGATATTAGCAATACATTTATCCAGATTGAAGGTTTCAATGTTTAGAGAAAAGATAGTGGAAAGAAAGGATGTGGAACCGTGATTTATGTGCGAGAAGAATATACCTCTTTTCAAGTAATGATTAATGACAGTAATGAAGTTGATGACCTTTGGGTAAACATCCAAGTACAAAAAAAAATCATTTGTCTTTGGTTCCCTTTACATACCACCCAAAGTAAGTGTATAGTCTTTTCAATACATCGAAGAAAGATTTCGAGAAGCTATGAGTTTAGTAAACCGGCGGTACATTTTGGGAGGTTTCAATGATGATCAATTGGAATTGGAATCTAACAATATGAAGCCGATTTTAGACAGACTCGGGCTGCATCAGCTCATAAAAAGTGCAACAAGAATTACTCTTGATTTCCAAACTGTACTAGATCTGCTCATAAGTAACAATCCATCTTCCATAGGTACCACAGACGTGGACCCCAATTAATTCTCGGGCCACCATGAAATAAACTGCAACATTAACATCGAAAAAGAGAAGAAACAAGTAGACAAAATAACCTGTCGTACAAAAATAACTTACATCGCGGATAACTTCAGAGCACAACTAATGGCAAACGTCGAGATGATTAAATAGATACATTGCACTGATAACGTCACAGAGCAACTCCATATACTCACAGACTATATTCTCACATGCCTGAACGCTGTGGTGCCAACGGAAACTACAACACTGAAAAGCATGCCAGTTAAATGGATTACAGAGAAACTGCAAAATGAAATTGCTCGTAAAAAATATCTCAAACGCAGAGCAAAACAAAGCATCACCTTGTTAGAATTATTTGAAATAGAAGAGCCAAACAAGAAGTCATAAAGGCTAAAATTAGACATAAGCATGAGGAATTAGAATAGTGCAGCAACAATCATAAAGAAATGTGGAATGCACTGTAAGAATTTTTCCCTACAAGAAGAAGATCACCTCCGAGTCCTCAGAAAAGTTCAACAGTTATTTTGCAGGAGTTGGGCAACAGGTTTTCGAAGAAGTGACCCAGGAAACCAATCAAAGATTACAGAGCCACGCAACAGTTACATGGAATCCGAAAGCTTTTTATGGAGACAGTGAACAAACAGCAAACGTCAAATAGAAGCCAAAGCAAGTTTGGCAAGAAGAAGTAAGACGAACTGTATTTGCATTGAAGAACACAAACTCTACAGGAATATATGAATTAGCCGTACAATATCTGATAGAAAGTCAAATAGTTACCTTGCCTTTTATCAGCACAGTTATTACCACCTCTATAGCAAGGTAAACATTTCCGGAGTTCTGGAAGCATGCAATCATATAAGCAATTCATGAATCAGCGGACAAGAATAAACCATCCAACTTTAGACCGATCAGTCTTTTGCCTGTTCTATCTAAGATTCTAGAAAAAGTAATATCTATCCAATTAATTTATTGCTTCAAATCAAACAAGCTGTCCAATATCTGCCAATATGCTTTTCACCGTAAATTTTTAACAGTAGACGCACGTATGAGCTTTGCTGAAGATCTATATAAAAACTTTGATGACGAGCAGATATCTCTGCTGGTATTCAAAGTTTTTATATAGATCTTCAGCCGTCAATAATGTCAAATCTTGGTATGATTGAAATGAACTCAAGCTCAGCTCAGAAAAAAAAAACTTCTTGTTCGGCTCGAACTCAAAAAGAAAAGCGATTCCAATGAATTTACCTATCAGAATAGGAAAATCTGACATACATGTTGAAGACAAAAGCTCAGCAAAAAAAATTGGATTTCAAATCAAGATTACTGATTGTTCACTCTTTAGTATTTCCTCACACAACTTCTGTCTTTCAATCTGGGGGAAATGCATCGAAATTCAATGAGAGAAAGTGCAACGTTGTATAAGCTCTACAGCAAGAATAATATGCGATGGTAACTATAGAAAACGAAACCACGTTAGCCCTCTCGGAAAATCTGCAGTGGCTCAATATCGACAACAAACTGGCACTCCATGAGTCTATCAGAATTCCTAAAGATCTTCTAGAAAAACAATCACCCGACAGACAAAGGGGACATATATTCTCGAGGTGAAGAGAACAATCGTTTCACAAAAAATAATGATACTCTGCACGTAAAACACAGAAAACCAGAAACTGCCTATAGAGCTTTTTCAACAACAGGACCAAAATTCTGGATCCACCTCCCAAAATACCTCAAGAACCTTAAATCTAACACGTCCTTCAAGAATATGATTAATAAACATCTATTGACCAATCAATTCAAACCGTAACTTTGCATACAAATATTAGACAAATACATTATACCAGCAACCAGAAAATGCATTCTGCTCTTGTACATGTCCGAAAATACCACCACCATAACACTTAATATTGAGCCGTTTATACTATGACGATACATATGTTTTCTATGTCCCTGCTGACCACAATTGCCTCTGTCCATTACCCTTGGTGTTAACTTGCGTCTTGTCTACTTCTATGTTCCGAATGTTTCAATCGTTTTAGTATAACTAAAATACGAGCTCAGTCTTTTCGAGGAACGATTGGCAGCTTCCAGCTTATACAGTTAAACTCGATGTGAATATAATTCATTGAATCCTTTCTACCTGTCATCGTACCAATTTTGATGATACAATCATTGCCACATAAACTTATATTGTGCATTATCTTCTATAGCAGAAGCATATTCATCCCACTTTTGAACTCCTGTATTGAATTATTTGATTGTCAATTATTCAATCATTTCCTAGACGTCATGTAGAGTAGATATTCAGTGCTATGTAAATACTTCATGTATAGTTTATGTCGTCGATTCACCTCTTCTTTATTCATTCAATTTTTTTAGAGTCATCTGTTCAATATGCCAGCGCAATATGTTAGTTTCCCGACCCCATGTTCTCAGGATTGCCCAACTCCACGTATTCGCGATTTCTCCATCCCCTATGTATTCGTAATTGTCCCAACACCATGTATTCGTGAATTTCCCACCCCGTGTATTCATGATTGTCCAATCTCATTTATTATTGATTTCCCAATATCAGGTATTCCTGATTCTTACCTCAAAAAAGACGTTATCTGTTGATCAATGATTATAATATTGTAATTTATAATTTGTTGCATAAAATAAAAACCGGAGGCCCATTAGCGATGAGCTACGACGAATTCAATTGAACTCTCGTTCATGTTAATTCAAAAAGTGTATATGATAATGAAGTTTTATGTGTAATATAAAACTAATTGAAAATCCATTGCCAGACGATTTAATTTAATAATAAACAAACGGAACCCCATATCGGAGACTGCATGCAAAGAAGGTAACGTTATCTTGATATGGAATCTTTCACAGTGAAAATATACTGCTTTTTGTTCACGAAGGGAGACCACCCCTGCGAGAGCGGAAGAAGTACCCACCATCTGTCTTTTGATTGCGTCAAGCTAAAGTCTGGGCACCGAAGGTTCATTAATTGATGGAGGCGTACTACCACCAGAGCTAGTGAAGGATATTGCAGGATAGACTGATATAAGAACAAGAGCAATATCTATGTAAATGTTAAATGAAAGTTTATTTGATATGAATGCATTTCATAATAAATATCATATATAAATATGTATATATGC
>SDVV010007313.1:0-17859 GCA_016164225.1 Gammarus roeselii
ATCTATATATATATATATATATATTTGATAGTTCGATTCCCCTCAACTTCATAAGGATTTTCTTCACGTGACATTCTCTCGGTATCACTGTCTAACGTTTCAATATCACTGGTACTGGTATCCATTCCACGTAATGTATCCCATGTTTTTCCCATTTGTCGTTTTTTTTCCATTTCGTTTAAGGTTTGGGTTTCTCCCCTCCTTTGATTTTAGCCATTTTCCCCCAATCTTTATACGCTCTCCGTTTGGATGTTAGAGGTGAAGCACTTTCTTTACTGCTTGCATCCTGTTGAACACTGTCTATCTCGTTATTTCGGACACCCAGGTCTTGTTTATTATGGTCTATCATTCCCCCTTATGCATCCTTAGAGCTTGTGTTTTCTCGTTCATTTTTTCATATTATAATACGCAAGATAATGGCGTCGTTTGAGATGTCGTCAAAACCCGAATGTGGAACTTGATTTGCCTAATTTCATCTCCGCAGTGCACATATCACATACCACCTTATTATCATTTCTATTAAAATATTACCTTATTAAACTTGACGACATCCTTCTACAACGAAAGAAGACCGTTAACAGAATAACTACAAATCTGAGACCAATTTTATGTATACTTTAATGTGAATGTACAGGGTTGATGCCGACACAACGCCGGTACAATGTAGACACAAACAGACACATTTGTGCAAAATGGGTTGCCACACTGCCATATGCATTAATTCCTGGGTAACCTAACCTCACCAACTTAACCAATAATTATATATTTTTCATTCAAGTTAGATGGTTATGTATTATATTTAGTTATTATTTTGTGCAATGCACATATCAAATTCATCAACACGGCTCTATTTTACTTAGTTTTTTTTTATATCACACACCAGGTACACACATACTCGCTTTGTACGCATATGTAGGGTCGGTCACGGCACAATGTAGGCGTATACAGGGTTGATGCCGTCACAATATAGACACACATTTGTATACATATACAGGGTCGGTTAACATCTGTAACATTTTACCTATGATCTTTGTTTTTTTCCATTAGAACAAAGTCCCTTGCTCATGTAACAAGATATTTAATGTGGTTCCGACTCCCGGCATGGTAGGGTAAAAGTTCTAGCCGTCCTAACCTAACCAATCCTAACCTAACAATGTTCCTAGTATGTAAATATTCCTTATATGAAGATATTCCTATGTAAATAAATATAAATAAACTTGAACATGTCGTATTGTCCACAGTCATACGCATCGAAAATACGTGAACGTAAAGCCCTGCGACCGCTCCTAAAACGATGAAAATTGATTGATGTAAATGTTCCTAACATGTAAATGTTCTTTATATATAAATATTCTTATGTAAATAAATAAAAATATACTTGAATATGTTTCATAGTCCACAGACACACGGATTGAAAATACGTAAACGTGTAATGCCTGCGCCTACTATTTGAATCCAGACGAATATACTTAAAATATATACATACATTCAAGAGGAAAGCGGACGGATTTAATCAAATACCATAGCTTCTGCTCTATAATAACACAGAACGTACATAATTTTGAATTTCACTAATACGTATTTTGGTCAACATACCTAGTTCAGGTGAAGATCGCAACGAAATCCTATTACAATGGTAACTACATCATTTAATAATACACTAATTACGATGATGTTCGAGCAATACAGCCCCTTGAAATAACAGGAATGCCTGCGATACTAATTAATACGATATAAAAGTATCCTGTTAAAAGAGACCCAAATCCTGCACATACAGTCATCCTCCTATGTGCCAGGCTAACATTTCTAGCGGATATGCCAAAGCAATAATGTCTAATTTGAACAATATCACTTACCCATTACAATACCTATTTACATACCATCAATAATCATAAACAATAACCAACAATCGCCAGGGCTGATACGGCGACAGGGTCTCCAGGGCCAATTTGCACCGCAGATCTCCAGGGTCAATTTGCTCCTATAATTTCCCTCGAGGGCCAATTTGCTCCTACAATTTTCCCCCAAGGCCAATTTGCTACTTCCAACACCTGTCACACTGCGCACGCCACACAATTTTCGCACACAGCTCAACAAAGCAACTCGGAACGACTTCCAATCTTACTTCAATATTACCCGAGCCTTGCTTTCTCACACTATCATGTTCCTCCTTCAACGCCTTATGGAACTCCCCAGCTTTAATTATTAGTTGTTACATTAAGTTCACTCACATTCACTACTTCTAGTATTTCTCTTTTAGTTCCATCAATACTGCACTGATCATTTCACATCAATGCTCCACTGCGCTGTCAGCTGCGGCGCAGTAGTGCTCGAGGTGCCAGGTGTCATTCTGGTCGAACATGGGACAGAATTGCCAGTTCTTGAGACACTCCATCACTGTCCGGCCAGCTGTGCACTTCAGCCCTCTTTGTGGTTGGTGCCACTCCCCCTCTCGTTGTGGTTGGTGCCACCACTCCCAAGACCCTTGCCGTTGAAGTGCAGGAACTTCGAGCCTTAATCTTCTGGGAGTGGTGAACTTCTGAAATGTAGACAATAAATAGATAATGAACAGCACTCAAAATGTTCTATGTCCTTGCTGACTTCTTATATGAAAAAGTCGATGGATGAGTTGATTTTTTTTTACTTTTAAAATCACGATAAACACATTTCCTTATGTACCTAACACAATTATGAGCACTTACCAGTTGATTGGTTCAACTTTATCCTGCTTCTCCTCAATAATGCTCAACAATTTCAAATCTCCTCATTTATCACATGCTAGCTTTATAGATAGTTTGCATCTGGGCTCTGACCCAGTGGAGACATCCCCTTAAAGCATAAAACATGCTAGGGTATAAGATATCTGAAGTGGATAAAAAAATTATTCTATCTTTTCCATAATTTAGCACTTATTAGACATAGGTAGTTATTAACAAGATAAAAAATGTTGCCTAAATAAATCCCACGAAAGTGGATTCGGATGACTAGGCCTGATCTGTAATGTACCGGTGATTAAGAAGGGGTATTTACCTCTGCATTATTAGTGTGAAATAATTTTTGTAAGGGATATTTGGCAATGCATTCGTAGGGGAAGGATCTGTTTTTTTTTAAACTAACAAGTCTTGCAGGCAAGAGACTGTATATAAAATAGAATGCAGAACATACAGGTCCACAGATCGGGAATGCTTTGGAGTCAAAGTAACGACATTGGTAGCTACAAATAAAGGAAGAAGGGATCTCTACTCCTAAATTTCATGCCTTGAACAGCAAGCCTCAAAGAGTGCAACGCCCAAAACATATATGCTTCGGAATATCTCATGTTGCAGTTTCATGATTAGACAGCAAGTAGAAATATGAACATGTCCTCCACTAGTGTAAACAAACTAGCTACATTTACGTTGTAGTAAGATTGAAATAAAAGTGTGACACTAAGTTTCTCAAGCTTCATAATCAGCTTACAATCTCTTCAATGCAATCTCAAAAATAGCAAATTTTAGCTAGCTATCGTTTTTCAGTGTTAGTTAAAAAAGAATTCTATATGGAACACATTCAGTAAAGTGCTAATAATATGGAACAATGGTTAGATTAACCCTTTACTTTCATAGAAAGTACCAAGCTTATTGAAGGTTGGGCAGAAGCTAGACTGCCCACCATGCAGACCATTGCATGTTAAAAAAAATGTGAAGGCAGTCAGACCTACCATTTAATCTAGGGAACAATAACTAAGCATGGCCAGTATTGTTAAATAATATGGATTATGAACAAAAGCATTGCTGGAGATCTCCCGTAAGCAAAGGATTGAAATACTGCTAAAGATTTTTTAGATAATCTTTTAACCCCACAAAAAAAATGGGGCTTCCAAAAGTTTGTCAAAGTCTTTGGCGTCAATTTCCATCTATGAAGGCAGTGTTTTACAATTTGAGAAAAGCCCAATTAGGGTTTACTCAGGCCTCAGTCTGGAAGTAGATTTATTTTGAATGAAACAACCAATAAATATTTTATGAGCACACAATTGTGATTGAGACAACACTTTGCAAATTGTTCAAATTGCGGTCTCAATTACTTCACATAAATATTTTGGCACTTATGGAGATTAAACTAGGTGAAGAAAAATGTGTCAGTGCCCAAATTGAAGCAGATCCCATTTTGACATATAAACAGCTGAAATAAGTGCAATAAGTCACAATTCGTCAATTTCAATAGGTAAAAGTGACAACAAACTAACCTCATGATTGGTCAACATTCTTCAAACACTTAATAGTTCACAAATTTCACCAAAATTGTCCTCGCGCACTAGCCTATCCATCACTTGGGCACCGAATCTCACGACCACGAGCTGTTCGGTGGAGTATGGTACGAAATCGAAATGTATACTGTGGTGTACCCCCTGGTTCAGTTTGATATGGCGGGGTTGTGGTTCCGTGACGTTATGTTACGTGCAGATGGAAATATTGGCTGTCTTCTTTGCGAACATATTGATGGAACCTTCCTACCAAGCCTAACCTATCTTAGGAGCACGTCTTTCTAACCAGCGGGCCAAAAGAATGTGTTTCTAACCTGCGGAGCAAACGTACGTATTATTCTATGGAACGTAGTTCTAGTCCGCGGGGCCAACGCACGTGTCATTAATTATATATTGACTACCCCACCATGATATCGATCTCGTATCTTATACACTTAAAAGCACAAGGCGAAACGCCTCAGACTCAGTCTCTGTTCTACAGTGCACCGTTTCACTGCTCGTACTGAGTGTCCGAAGGAGCTTGCGAGTCTAACCGATCGTTCGATACAAATTCAATAATCGTATCGAACGGCGTTTGAACAGTTATTGTTATGACAGTACCATATAGTATATACTAATATGTCGCATTTAGTGCACATATAAGATTTCATTGACGGAATCCATCATGTAGTTCGATATTCTGTACAAGCTTCCCTGAGCGAAACTTTCAATATTTGCCACACGCATAATATATACATAATATGCTGCAACAACAATTTTAAGGACGTCATGGGTTCTGTGGTAGTAGTTGATAGTTCAAGGAAACCTGACTTTTGTAGCCACTTTTGGTGGGGCAGAAAAAATACTTTGAACATTGCCTAAAATTCAATATCAAGTATCCGACCGCTACGAGTGAGTCAAATATACTCCTGGGGGATTCTCCTTTGGAGGAATGTTGCAGTCACTTGTTTATATAGCATCTTTTTCTATGTGTGCGATAGCTCGCAATAGAAAAAAAATTAACGATGGAGTTACTTCCAGAGTATGAGGAACAGAGCGGAAGGGTACTGATGAAAACCATCGCAGAAAATAACAAATAAATAATTGAAAATATGTCACGTGTAAATTGATCAATATCGAACGACGTAGAAATGATACCAAGCTTGAAAAATTCATCATGAACATGTCCGGAAAAATCAACATTCGTGCAAGCGGGAACAGGGTGGAGTCTAAACCTCTGATACTGCATGTAAATTATTATTTACCTGTTAGATTTATTATCAATAACAATATCCATATCCATATCCATATCCATATCCATATCCATCCATATCCATATATATATATATCCATATCCATATCCTCCATATCCATATCCATATCCATATCCATATGTTATCAATATCCTAAACATTCAGAGGACAGGTATTAAAAATGCATAAATGCAACATGACATGCAACGAAATTGCAACGCTGTATGCCCAGCATTGAAATGCGAATACCAAAGGTAGTGTGTAAACGTTCTATTTATATAACCTATTAAAGTATAAAAACCGTATAATATATGTATAACTTATTAACATACCTTATGAATAACCCGAAAGCTGTCCGTCCATCCGTCAGAATGAGTCAGCCGTTAGCTAACTCACGCGCAAAACCGGTTCCTACCCGTCTTCCGTCACTGACTCTAGATTGCACGTTGTGCGTCGCTAACCCCCATCCCTGCCCCACCAAAAGTGACTCCAAAAGGCAGGTTCCCGTAAACTATTAACTACTTCTAGTTCACGCATTCAAAAGCACATTATGTCAGAGGATACACTACACTTCTTAAGTTTCCGAAAACCTAATTGATATGAACATATTAGTAAGTACACATAAATGTTATGACATGTTGACTGCATTGAGAAATAATTCCGGGGTGAGAAAACATTGAGAAAAGAGGAAAAAATATACCTAATGCATTGAAAAAAGTAGAAGAAAAATATATATCTCTCGGTATTAGAGTTATATCGTATAAATATTTTACCACTTCATTTGTGTTTTTTCTAGTACTTCTGAGCGATTACGATAGTGAACGATTCACAACAAATATCGATCAAAACAAGTTGCACATGTCTAGTGGTAACATAAATTCCATAACTTCAAATTTTCCAACTTCTGTTATTATATTTTAAATAATATCGGAGAACAATACGACTTATTAATTAATTCAAACCATTATAAACATTACATTTTATATTGGATACGTGTGAGCTATAAACATTGCGATTTCACTAATTTGGCGATCAACCCCCACGAATGGAAATAGCCCCTCCGGCCTAAAATGATGATAAATGAAAATCCACATATAAACAACTCAGTAAACTTGTGTGTTGCCAAGTGAAGTTTTTTTATGTTTTAAATATCAGCGAACATGCTCCAATCAAATTGGGTACAAATAATCATATGCAAATAATTTATTATCCGCGGGGGTCCATAGCCCTGGCCCTGCCGATTTTAATATTAATAATAATAATAATATTTATAATACAAATAATAATAATAATAATAATAATGATAATAATAATAAAAATAATACAAGTAATAATAATAATAATAATAATTATTATTATTATCATTATTATTATTTCTATTATGATAATAATAATGATGATAATAATAATATCTAATGTCAACAAATAGGCAACGAAATCAAACTAAAATCAGTCCGCCTGCCACGTTACCGACAATGGTCTAACAAATGAATCTGCGTTTACAAAACAGTGTGAAGGAATTTGACCTTCAACAGAATCAATAGTATTGATTCACCACCTCATTGGAAATGAACAGTAATATACTATACTAGCTGTTAACTGCAAGTAATAGTCCTGGAGGAGTAGGTATCCATGTGGAGCCCACAAGGATATAATCGTATCAATTGTTACCGAATTTGATACTGTGCAACACATTACTGATGTGTCGCACATATTAATTACACTTTTCTAAATAACAAATTAATCGTGCAAGATAAGTATATCTACTACAAGTGTTAATTTGCATAGTGAAATCGGCGCTTCGGTACCAATTATTTTTTATTAACAGCTACACATCGCTCACACCTCGCTCTGCAATACTCACCAACCTTGCTATGTTTTCATTGGTTAGCGTTGAAAGGGGTATGTTAGGATGGCTCGTTAGTACTCCCCGTTAGTAGACTCGATATTCATCATCACTAGAATAGTGTTCCTAGGAAATATAAGAATACATTAAGCTAAACTGAAAAGTTTCATTTCGCCCAAACAAATTATCGTTAATCTGATTGACCACTCACAAAGCATAGAACTACATCGATTCAACTTGGTCTGGGCTTACCCAAAATACAGAGCGTGTTAGACTTGAGAATGGGATGTTGTTTAATGCAGCAGTCAGGTAATTTGAATTGTGGTGACTGATCAAATTGACGAAAAAATACTGTACCTGGTATATATAAACACGAATAATACCATGCTGTGAGTGGAATAGAAAACACCAATAGATTTTCTATGTGTTTATGCGGTCGGATAAACCAATATGGGCAAGTAGGAATAACAAATATGTATAAATCAACATGCTTTGGTAGGATTGTTGAATTTATGCATGATAACAGTAAGAAATAACGTTTGATTGTCAATTAATAATGATAATTGTCAGCACACGTTTGAAAAAGACCGAGCTTGTAGAAAAGCTAATTAGCACTAATTCTTCTTCATTTAATGTTATTTAGCTGATCAAGCAAAAGGTAATCTCAAAATGGATCTTCCTAATTCAGCATGATCAAGTCTGACACAATCAAGGATGAGTAAGCGTAATGCAATCACTCAAGAAAAAGCACGATCGCTTGCCCTTTATAACCAATTTAGACGAAAAAACTGCCACAAAATTTGAAATATTGTTAAATATCTTGATAGAACCGAGGAGTGATTGAATTTACAATTTTTTCCCCAATTTTGATCCTCCATTCCAATGTGTTAGGTAAAATATCTCTGCGAAAAATTAAATATATATTTTATGACATATTCCATAGTCAATCGATGTCAACTAAATCATTGAAGCATCATGAATCACGTCTGTGTAACATTTTTAGTGACAAGGCCTTTGATTTTGCGATGCGAACTTGTCCGACCTACTTCGGTGACAGAATGACAGGATGTGTATTGGAAATTTACTGTCCATATGTGAAATCATTTTTATATGTCATCATCCAATATCCTTCACTACATTTAGAATTCAGTGCCTCAAAATTGGTTTTTGGTTATACTGAAAACATGTTTGCATCCAATCATTCGTTCACTTGTGTTTCGTTTGGGTTCTTCCTAACATCATCAGTGTCGATGGAACCAGAGTTCATGTCGTTTGAGCGATTCCTGCTGAAAGTTTAACCTCATTCATACAAGACCAACATGAATTACTAATTCTTTATATTTATTGGGCACAGACAGCCAGTTGCCAGATGCTCAACCAGGATGTACTGTGTATTCTGAACAAGTGTACTGGAATTTTCAAGAACACCACTTCGCTTTGTTGTATATGAAATGTTTGGTGTGGAACTATGCGTCATACTGAAGTTCGACGTTATGTAGTCAAAGTTATACTGAATTAGAAGTGTTCAACACGTTTGTTCATATACTATGCATCTTGGATCAACCAGCGCGCTTACTAACCTGTAACCAAGATTTATCCAAGGACAGTACGGAGTATGAAATGAGAAACAGATACATTGAACAGTTTGAATGATAACGCAGTTGCCACGGGGCCTGACGCACCGGTTCCACGTGTTTAGATATTGATTTCTCATTTTAAAGTCGAATATCTAGATTTTATTGAGAGTTCAAACGAATAAATTTTAAGACTGATAGATAATTGTCGTTATGCTTCCAGAGCCAATATATTAGCTGTTATCAGTAAAATGAGTTCCATGATCATTTTTTTAATGAACATAATCTAAAAAATATAATTAAAGAAAATTAAACGAGCGGAGAGCTCTAGAAAATAATTCCCAAGCACCACTCCCGTGCCCTATTTTTTCACGTTTTAATCAGGCGTGTAGTTTAGGAAGGCAATAAAGATAGAACACGCAACAAGAAATAAACCGTCTTCACGACCCTAAATCCCGGATTTATCAGACTTTTTTTTACAACAGACATTGGCAAGTAAAACAAAAATAGTTGTTTGATGTTATATCTTGCATAATTGTTCTTGCCACCCTGAACGCAACAACCAGAATCGTTACAGATTAAAACATCAAACCACATCTTTTATTGAGAAAACCATAGGTAAAATATGTAACAACTATTACCTATTAAAGTACTTGACTTTTCGGCCAACAAACGACACGCGCGGACACATCACTCGTTCTGCACTGTGGAACGCACACATTCACCACCATGATCACACACATACACACTTCCCCACGCTCACAAACATGCTAAACATGCTCACAGCGGAACTAAACTGCAATTTATTAGAAAGGGCGTTAGAAGGAAAGACTTAAAATAACTAGATTCAAAATATAAAGAACAGCTAGTAACAAATTCACATATAAGCTGCGTTGACAATATGATGAATTTTACCTCGGAAACACATTAAAAACCGATCAATATTATCTCTATTTTCCATAAACACATGGTGCATAGAACCGAAATCAATGTAAATGGATGGTCAATAACGACTGAAATCTATTGTTTTCCCCGGGAAATATCACCATAAATAGTTTCTTGTTAAAGAATTTTGTCCAAACAATGCCACTCAATGAATTCTAGTTATACAACTTATACCAAGTTTGCATACCTAATAAAAATCATCATTTGCAATTGCGGCAAATGGTTAACTGCATGTCTTCGAACCGACCTTCCTACGACTGAAATAATATCCAACGCAAAGTGTAATGAAGCTACTCACAATAAAACTCACTAAGAATGTGAAGGATGTCTTCCACAATTCACACTTTTACTTGCAAATCAAGAATAAATTGCTTGAGTGGTATCCTAACTCAGAGAGGGGCAAATAACTCAGAGAGGGGCAAACGAGGCGTTCAGATTTTTGGGTTAAATTTGTATCTAAGTCCCTGAGTTTGAGATATAGAATCCTGCCACCGTAATGCCAGCCTCGTTGAATAGAGGTGATTGTAATGTGGTTGCACAGGAGGACCTTAATGCTAGAGTTTTCTATGTAGTGGTGGAGAACGTGATTGGGAAATACGGCGTTCCCGGTAGAACTGACTGCTGAGAAAACCTGATAGGTATGTGCATGGAGCTCAACTGGTGCTTTTAAACGACTTGATTAGAAAGGGTCAAGGTGGACGCATACAAAGGCGACGGCGACATCGCCGCCTCAGTCCACGCCATTCCCAGCACCTTTCAGTACATGGAGGCGGCCAGGAGGCTGTTGAACCAGAGGAACGTCGACGAGGAACTGAAGAAGACTTCCACTCCTGGACCCAGGTGGGCGTCCAAAATAACGTGCCTCTGTCACCTTAAATGTTCCCCAAGGAGCACAAAGAGATCTAGGTGGATCTCTTCATTAGGTAAAACACTCCAGTACTCTCCTCATTGGCGGCATATTGTCTGTTCAGTAGAAGAACCGACATCTTGAGGCCGAACCGATCGAGTCTGATGGCTAAGAACTTTGAGACGTTTGTGTTCATCAAGAGCAACATGAACTTCTTTAAAGGATCGGTGGGAGCGGAAGGGCAGTGACGAGGAGAACTAATTTGAGCTCTACGTATTTTTTCTATGTATAAAATTTAGTGCCCTCCCAAACAAAGTCAGTCTGTTTGAATTAATTATCTCTCAATTGATTATGAAAATTTTCCCATTCTTAGATCCAATATTCAAGTCGAGTAGGTAATTATTCATTTATCAGTTTAAATTTTTCATTCTTAATTAGTTATTCAAAAATAAAAACATATGATATTTCCATAATTTTCATTTTAATTTGAATAATTTTCTCTTTTTACTCTGCATTTTAGGTTCATTTAACAAATATGTATAATGAATTTAAACAGAAAATCAAATACTATAATATGTAAGTTTCTAACTGTGTTTCTATTCTTTTACTTGTCGCAGTCCGGCAAGTGATTGCTACCTGTCCAGGGCTGTGATGGACCTCCACGAGGAGTGCGTCCTGAGCATGAAGGTCGTCAGCACCCCCACCGACGACAGCAACAACTACGTTGGCACCTCAGCCCAATTCGCCGGGAAGGAGGATGGGGAGGAGGAGGCGGGGCCCTTGTTGCACCCTGTTGACGTCGACGATGTCATGCATGGCCATGACCTGCAAGGTTTCACCGAGCTGGACAAGGAGTTCCTTGCGGAGTACGTCAAGATCGTCAAGCCTGAGGCCGTTTTCCTAGACACCCTGTAGTCCGAAGATAAGACCAACATGGCCATCTTCCTCTCCCTTCTCAGGTAAATCAAAGACCAGCTCGAGTCTCACTAGACGGCCGACACCATCATCCACGATTAAAACCTGATGGAGTACTTGCTTCACATCACCAAGGACCACGCGGCCGGGATCAAGAAACGCATTGCCTTCGACGACCGGTTTGACCCCTCGGTCGAGGATGAGGACCTTCTGATAGCCGTAGCCTTGCACCACAATAGAAGCCTGGAGTGGTGAAGTACCTCAACCCGACCTGGAAAACATCATCAAGAGGATGATTTTCCAGGAGATCAAGGCCAAGATGGGATACTACAACGGCAACAGCGACAACGACGACGTTGAACTAGAGGAACGTCGACAAGGAACGTGAGAAGACTTCCTTCCACTCCTGCATAACGTGCCTCTTCAAATGTTCCCCTTGGATCACAGAGGGATCCGGGTGGATCTGTTCATCGGGTAAAACACTCCAGTGCACTCCTCGTCGGCGGTAGGGAGGCTATTAAGCAAAAGCACCGACATCTTGAGGCCAAACTGATCGAGTCTAACGGCTAAGTTCTTCGAGAAGCTGGTGTTCTTCCAGAGCAACGTGAACCTTTTCTAGGATCGGTGGGAGCTGAAGGACATTGACGATATTTTGATATTTCAAATAATTTGTTTTGTTTTGGTAGTAGTTTCGTATTTTTTTTATAAGCTTGTCTCTCTTTAAAGATTTAAACAATGAAAACTTTCATTCCTTCAATCATTTCTACACTTTATATTAATATATCAGTTTTCAGACTCATATACTAGGTTTGCTCTTTAACTTGTATGTTTACGATTTAATGTATTTTTTTTCAGCGCTACAAATTTGCGCCTTTGCGCTTGACAATATCCGACATTTTTAAGCTCTAGCGCTTTGCGGTCTCGATCGCTAAAATTTACGACTTGCTGACTAAGGAAAATAATTTGCACGCCCAGCACCGCAAACTTTTTATAATTGTTGTCGGATAGAAACGAACCCTTTATCACCAGCGAAAGAACAAAACAACAATGATTATTAATATCATTTACCGAACCGATAAAGCTATATAAAATTATGTAACAATTAAAATCATAGGATTTAAGAAACAAATATCAAATAATTATATGCATTTACTGTATTTACGAAAGAAGGGATGACATCTCAAATGTGATTGTTCATTTCTTTGTAAATGTTGACAAAACAATAACAGAATCCTGTGATTACAGTGCTATTGATCTTTAAAATGCATGGAGGGCCACCATTTGAACGATTTTTTCAGTTATCTGGTAACAAAGAATTCATAATTTGAAATAAAATTCTAACGAAAAGGAACGTAGCAAGCGGTGTGAATTCGCTGCCGGTAGCAATGTCAAAATAAATATGTGTTAGAATTTCGACTGTACTTGCATCAGTTATGCATAATTCCTTCCTTATCGTTATATTACACAATAAATATATGAATTATTCATGTTCCCACGAACAATGATGTGACAAATGTCAATATTTATTAAGCTTTCCTCAAAATTTCCACAATTTAGCAAAATATGTCAAACTGTTGAATACCAACAATGTTACCTTGTTTCGAAAAACACAGTATACTTTACCAGGGTCGATATGGATTTCAAGGGAAAAAATCAACAAGTCACGTAATGCTAGATCAATTTTCTCCCCTAAATAAAACATTAGAACGAACCAAACTGAATTGTTCATATTGGAAGATTTCTGCGAATTATTTGATAGTGTTGATCATTCCATCATACTATCTAAAGGTCTTGTTGTGTAATAGGAAACAGAATCATATCATTCATAATTACGATCTGTAATGACGTCCCTCAAGGTTTCTTTCGTGGACTGCATGCTGCTGTTTTTATCTCTGTCAATGATCTTGCAAGTTCCTAACAACAGCTTCGTTTAAAAAACAGACAGTACCATAACTGATACAATGAACAGTGAACTGCTTTCAGTTCGTAATTAGCTCAACATGAATAAAATATGAAATAATATGGAAATATAGACATGAAACAAATTGTCCTATAACAAAAAAAATCTACAAAAGGGGAAACACATAATATAAAATTCCTCGGAACGTATCTTGACCAGACATATAACGTTCTAAAAAAATACCCATCTCTGTTCCACCTCTACTTTTCCTACGTTATTGAAGCATGGTTTGCTACTTATCGAAACATAACATTTTATACGATTTTTCATAGGTAGCCTTGCAGAGCCATCAATAGTATTTCATGCCTAGAACACATTATAGCATCGATTTCAATTTCAGGAACATCCTCAAATTTCAGACGCCAATAAATTTAAACTGTTAAAATAAGGGTAGCCAGACGGCTTCCTAGTCCATTGCAAAAGAAGTTGTGTGTGGTCATAGGATGTGTCATCAGTTTCCAGTGAATAGTGTTTGTTGACAAATCTGACGTCTGACATATATTTTACTCAGTGCTAAATTTAAAAAAAATGACAAATTGGCTTCTGAAAAGCAAATATCATGTGACAAAATAGGCGTTTCTATTGCATTGCATGGGGTTGGTAAAAGAAGATAGTATAACTACAAGAACACCCAGAGCGATTCGGACAATGTAATGGTTAACCTGCGTCTGATTTATTTGGGTGTCCGACTTAGCCCCCTTTTAACTCGGACATTGTAATTATTAATTACTTCAGGGCCAAGTTAATTACTATTGGGGCTAGTTAATTACTTATGAGCCAAGGTAATTACTTTTAGGGATCTTATCGTGAGTCAGATAACGGATAACGGGTGAATGGCTTACGGGTGGCTTACGGGTGGCCCACGGACAGCCGACGGGTGGCGTACGGGCGGCCGACGGGTGGCTAACGGGTGACTAACGGGTTGGCCTTCAGCCCCAAGCTTTCGGATATATATTTGGGAAGGTTTTGTCTATATGTTCATTTATATTTTATTGTATTTTAATGTTTATTGTATGTATGTACGTTTCTTATTGTTTAGATGACTGTATTGGGTATGATTTGGTCAGTTTTGTGATGCATTATATATTTTCCATTTCGGGAATATGCTTATTTAAACCTCATTATTTTTTTAGAGGGGTGGGTGTAGGAGGCCCCTATGCAAATGTTCAGTACGCCTCTGGAATTTTTGTCAGGTGAGGCTGCTCTTAGCTGTTCTTTGTCATATCAGTATCTTTCCATGGCTGATTTGCCATTATTTCTATGTTATGAGGGCCTGTATAATTATATATATTTATTTCTGGATTAAAATTCAGTATATTTTTCTGTGTAGATTATGTTTTTATTCATATCTAGTTGGGTGTATGAATGACTCATTCTGTGGTTGGTTGGTGGGTCCTAGCAGATGAATTGGGATATTTTATGTGTTATGATCGTTTATCATTATATTGTAAATATTTGTTTATAATAATAGTATAGAAGGTATGTTTTATAGCTCGATTTGCAGCCTTAGCGTGCGTTCGGCCCTGCTTGGTTCCATCCTGATGGATGATTTTAGCATCATTCTGTGTTCTCCATCTGTTCATTTCATATGTGTATAATATGTATAGGGACAGTATGGTGAAATAGTTTGGCAGTTGGCGAATTGATGTATATATTTCTGGGGGTGTAGCAGCTTCGTTACGAGAATCTGTATGTCCCATAACGCCTTTTCCAGTTCTGAAACATATATCGGTGTTACCATGTATCCTCATGTTCCAAATTAACAGTTATCAAGCGTATGTAAACTGTTCGAGTAGTCTTATCTTGATTTTTTTTTTGTATAGCGAGTATCGGTTGGATGCCCTATAGCGAGAGTAGCTGAACGATATGGATTTATTGTACGTTATTATATTGTGCTATGTATACATAGTAATGATCGGTTGATATATGTTGAATTTGTATTGTTTTTGGAATTTTTGAATGGTTATCTCATACATTTATAGGAATGTTTAGGATATTTTAGGTTTGCATCTTACATGTAGCACAATTTTTGAGCCATGATTGGTCGGTTGTTTCGTAATTTTGGTATTTTTAAGTATATATATGACATTCTGATACGATTGAGCTGTGGTTACTTTAGTTAAAGAAGATTTGTTTTATCTCCTGTCTTGGTGTGTCATTGAGGAAAGTTTTCAGCAGATTTGTATATACTATAGCGTGTTCGTGTAGCAGTACTAAACATCATTGCCTATAGGATTCTCGTTAATTATTTTGTAGGTTACAAGCTAGTTTTTTCTCGAACATCAAGATTTTTAATGTATGTTTTGGGTATGGTAGAGAATTGATCTTCTTGCTTTATTATACCTCGAGCGTTTCAGTATGGTTCATTCGGTTTTAGTATATTCTTCGTCCAGTTTCCATCTGCGATGCAAGGTGTTGGATTTTTTTATACCATATCGAAATATTAGGATATATTTCATTTGTATCTGCAATGTAGAGCATTAATTCAGGTGTATTTTAGTTAGAACGTGTATATTTTTAATGTTTTATATATAATTTTACATCCTGATACAAAGATTGACGTGGATATTATAGCTAGAGAATATTCGATTTGTTACAAGCTTGGTCTTGTCGTTAGTTTATTGTATATTTAGTGTAGGAACATACATCAATGTTTAGGAGTAGTTAGAGGCGTCCTCTTGGCAAAAGCACGTTGCGTTCATGTTTATTTGTATGACTAGACCGTTTTACCATGATGGATATCCTGTTATATTACATTTTTTAATGTTTATTAGGGTAGAGTAGAGAATTAGGTCGTTATTTTATAATTGTTGTCTGATTTTTTTCCTCGGCAATCATAGGAAGGTACATCTTTGTGGAATTTCGTCATTAAACCCTTGCAGGTGTAAAGTTGAGCGTTTAGAAGACGATTTGCGCTATGGATTGGTTCAGAGACGGTTCACACTCTCTGGTGGTCATTTTGAGTTAGTTCAAGTTCACCGTGATTTTGTAGGTTCAAGTGGATGTCGATCTCAAGTTCCATAGGTTCATTAGAGAGGTTATGCGACAAGCTGCTGATCGTTGTAGTAATTTACTTAGGTCGTCTGTGAACAGAAGCCCAGGTTTTGTGACCACGCTCTTTGTGACTCATGTCAGGCCCAGTCTTGACAACTGTACCTGTGTCTAGATTCTTGGTTTGTCCAGGATGTGACTTTGCTTGACGTTGTTTAAAGATGATGAACTAAAAAGATGCATGGTATGTCGGAGGTATTGTACCATGACTGGGTGTCGCCTCTAAATTTGTTATATATCAGGGGAAGCTTGCCGATATGTGACCTAATAAAGCATTGTAGCCCGCTGTTATGACACAGTGGGATCGATTTGTCCTACTGTAGCGTAGTTTCATAGTAGGTTTAGGAATTTCTTATAAATTTGAACGGATACCGTAGTAATATTATTTATTATACATGAACTCAGTGTTAAATGTCAGATTTTTTTTCCGTATGCCAGTTATATTAGGATACAATTTTAGTCATGAACCAGATCACGTGTGATTTTGGTGTAAGATTTATCATCTGGGTGTGGTAGGATACACCGTATATCATAGTTTTTCATTGTCTATTAGGGTAGAGCAGAGAATCTTATTTAGCTATTTTATAGTTGTTGTTGTATATTTTTGATTGGTTGTCATAGGAATATATCTGTATTAGGTCTATATATGACTAATTTCATGTAATGATGGGTATAAAATCGCCCAATTGGGACTTAGTAGTCCAAAATATTGCAATTTTTACCTCTCGACATTGGATCTGTGGTACTGTTTTGAGTTGACTTGGAGAATCAGTACCGGATTTGTGTAGAGTGTTAGTGTTAAAATACTCTATTAGTTTAATGTAGATCTCAATTATGTCTTTACTAGATGCTTATTCCCACATGTCTTCTTATATAAACATTTATTGACTGTTTGCAGTTTGTACAGTTAGTAATTTATCGATTAATTCAGGTTTTGTTATGAGATTTCGTTCCGATTCAGAACTATATCCAGTCTAGCATTTTTCACTATAGGTTTGTGATGTAAACGCTGTAAACCTAACCCATCCTAACCTAACCCATCCTAATCCACTCCCAATATAACCCATCCTGATCCCATCCTAACCTAAACTAATATAACGATGAATGATATGTTTTTCCAGTTTTCATACATATGTTAGGTAATTCTTCGTTCATTAAAGCTTTATTCGTATCAACTCAATCCACTTGACTATATAGTTTTACCAATCTTTAGCACTGTATAGATATATATCTATATCTATATATA
>SDVV010007314.1:0-17858 GCA_016164225.1 Gammarus roeselii
TATGTGTATACATAAAACTGTTTCCTAGATGAAACAGCCTCTGAAGATGCATACTGAAGATCACAAAATCTCCATGCAGAAACATCGGAAGCACGACGCGAACCTTTTTTTTCCAGCGTCTATAATAATTTGTGCTGAATCCCCAGAAAAGGGGGTGGCCGACGGCAAGGCGCACCTCAAACTTTCAAACGCTCACACTCACACAACTTAGCCCGTTTGGGTTACCGGCCGGACCCTGTAGCGCAGAAGGGCTAAGCTGTGTGAGTGTGAGCGTTTGAGGGTTTGAGGTGCGTCTTGCCGTCGGCCACCCCCTTTTCTGGGGGATTCGATCTAGTGTCTGTATCTGTATCTGTATCTGTAAAATAATTTAAAAAATATGAAGGGTGAGAAGACAATCATCAGGGCACTCAAACAGCGAGTCTTGCAAGCATATGCAAACCACAAACGAGCTTCGATCATTCAGAATTTATACACCTTCGGAATTCGATTTAGGGTCCGCCCGCTCTAGGATTCGTTGTCTCTGGAAAACACTAGAAATCACAATAAATTTGAATAGCTTGTTCATAATTGAATGATCAATTGCACTTATCCTAAGTAAATATTGACAATACAGATGTTCTGATCCAACATCTTACAACGATTTCGACATTGCACGAGTGAAACGTAAATCATAATGGTCATTAACTATCTTGGTCATAAAACACATCCTTTATGACAAAACAGTTTCACCGTCAACTATAAATCTCCCAGAGATGATGGATAGCCTTGAGACGGCGTTGGGACGGCATTGCCATCGCACTTCCACTGAGAACTTTATTACAGGAAAATCCCTTGACGATGGAAGGAAAATGTCCTCCCATGATGGACCAAAGTCGGCGGGGTAGTACCGATGATGGCTGGGTGCTGGTAAATATGTCTACTGGAGTGAAATACATTGAGAAGCTAAATTGGTTTAATTTCTTATTTCAGTAGTTCAGTTAATGTTTGAATGGCAACTGAAGTGAAAAATATGATTTAAAGTTTATCTGCAAATTTGAAAGACATTCACCCTCATAGAACGTTTTGGATGTTTGATTTATAGGAAGTATTCATAAACATAATGTTATTACAGAGTACTATTTTGGTCACATATTACAAGATTAACATTCTAATGTCTAACATTTCAACATTACCACCATCTTCCCTGCACTACACCTACACTGGATGGTATCCAGTGCATTGTAAACCAGTGATGTTTTATTGCGCTCAAATGTAAATTACTCTATTATACAAGATGTACATGTAATTTTTGTTTATACAATATTGAACATTAATTTGTTACAGACAATCCGAAAAACTGAATAACACCATTTTGTTTAGTTATACGTAATTTTAAACTTTCGCTGCTCACGGCCGGCGAAAGGCTCACTAGCTTTGAGTGGCATTCCCGCATCACCCCGTCTCGATGGGAACGTAAGGGCTCTGGACGCCGTACTAGTGAACACATGGCCCATGCCTCAAGCCATTTCTTGCGTCAAAATCTTGAAACAGTTTCTCTATATAAACATCGTAATTGTTCCTCTGATGTTTTTTAGTTCCTAAACATCTAGATAACACGTCAATGAGAGAATAGGCGAATGAAAAATCCTACAGTCGTCAAAAAACCGTTATTCGTGGGTTATGGAAAAGAAACCAGCAAATCTAAACCGTGTGAGATTTGGTTATTTAGAAACCTGTAAATAGGTCTTACGAACCATCCAATTCATAACGCTAAATTTATGTATCATAAAGTAATTTATCGAAGTTTAATTAGACGGAGGAGATCTATTTGCTGGATTGGTCGGAAGAGATTTTTGTTTAAATACTGACATACAATTAGTTAATTTCATGTTGTTAGCTCAAATGTTATATTTGAAGTACTCAGATTGCAATGGAAAAAAAACCTAACGTATTGTTTGGTTTTGAAATTAATCAAGACTCACAATGAAAAGAAATCAAATATTTTGTTTCATTGGTATATTCAATTTGAGTTGAATAAATTATATTCTTCTTACGTTCCACTAAACGTCCTTCACCTTCCACTGCTCTCAGGTCCTCTCAAGTCTCTCCTCTTCTTTCTACCCTTGGTCATCTCAAGTCCCTCTTCTTCCTTCTCTCACAGGTCCGCCCACTTCTCTATCCTTCCACATCACTCAGACCTTCTCGTCCCTCTTTCATACTCGCTCCAGCTTAGCACCTTTCACGTCTCCCCTCCTTCCTCTGCATCAGATCTTCTCTCGTGACTCCTTTTCCCTCTTCTTAAGGTTTTCTCACGTATCCCTACTTTCCACTCCCTCCGGTCCCCTCAGGTCTCCCTTGTTCCAATTCCTGCCGGTCCTCTGATGTCTCTCACGTAACTCCAACACATGTCATATTACCAGCTGCAGACCTCAGGTCTCCCTTGTTCCAATTCCTGCCGGTCCTCTGATGTCTCTCACGTAACTCCAACACATGTCATATTGCCAGCTGCAGACCTCAGGTCTCCCTTGTTCCAATTCCTGCAGGTTCTCTGATGTCTCTCACGTAACTCCAACACATGTCATATTACCAGCTGCAGAATCCCTTTCCCATAAAATCCACAACACATATCAACTGTTTCCAATTCCTCGCTCAGATCAAAGCGATGTCCCTTTGGTAATATCCCCCTCTAACCGAAGGCGATTGTTAACTCTGGCCTTTTCACCCAGGAGCCAGCTTCTAATGGCGTCGCTGTAACACGGATACGAACGAGTCTCCGGTGGAGGGGATCTTAATGAGGTAATTTGGGCATGGACCAAAATTACCGTCGGACAAGGAAAACTCGTCGAGGAGGAAATTGGAGGAGGAGAGGCTAGGGGTAGCGTGTGATATTCAAGGATCGTACTCGGGTTCTGTACGAACAATAATATTAAAATCATTATCTGCAGACGATAAATAAGGATAAGGACGAGTATTGTTACATCTAGTCAATCAATTGTGATTCCTAGGAAGGAATTATTTTAAATGAAAGAACTCTGGCTTCTCATCTTTTGTAAAGTATTTTTCTCTAGTTACTGCAATTCTTTATCCCATGTAAAATATCCGCCGCGTATTTCCAATTATTTATGTCAATCAGCGGTAATAACACCACTGTAAAAAAACATAGACACACAGACGATGGATGGAAACACATACGATGGATAGACATCCATACGATGGATAGACACCGATCCGATTCGACTGGCATGCAATTTAAACGTTTGCAGCACTTGTGATGACTTATTTGTGTTGTAGAGACGATAGGCCGATCTCATATCATATCAAAAGATCGTAAATGAAGCGCGCCAAAGTTGTCGTTAATTTGACTGAATTAAAAACTGGTCTAAAATGTACCATTAAGCTGAAACGACTACCCTGAAATAGTGTTTGCTTGATTCACATAACTAGTTATTGACTTAACATTTATTAAAGGTAAAATGAATGATTTGTTTCCTGCTCTGATTGCCATATATTGATTGGAATTTTAAAAACACTTGGCCAACCGTATTATAAATTAGAAAATATACAAAAACTAGAACCTTGCTTTTCCATCGAGTTTTGTAATTTTTCCGTTCCCTAATGATAGAAACAGTTAATGTAAGAACTCCACACACACTTCCTAACTCCTACAAACGATAAATTGGCAAGGGCGTCGTAATTTTGCCTACATGAAATAATATAGAATTTATAAGACCCTAGTCATCATAAACCGCACGTGCCTGTGCCCGCCTCCAGCACTACACGAAACATGCCAAACTGTGTCTCAAAACACGGCGACTTCATGGCAGACACAAGAGGATTACTACCATCATCTGCGTATCCTATGCCTAAGAGTCCACTTGCTGCAACAGTCCGCATATTTCAGATGATCCTCTGAGCGTTCGGGCGGCCTATATAATGCGAGGAACACTTTTTCCTGCAATCCATCGCCAGCATCTTGACATGCGAATCCTGCCCTATAATACAATCAGCGCCGCCTTCCCAGCCTCTGACAGGCTCGCCGGGGGCACTTTTCACATTCCTCCATTTTATTGTGACAGTACGCTTTATGGAACGCCAGTCCAATACTGTATATAGTGGCTAATACCATCCACGCCAGTCCAGTACTGTATACAGTGGCTGACACCATCCACGCCAGTCCAGTACTGTAAACAGTGGCTGACTTCATCCACACCAGTCCAGTACTATATACAGTGGCTGATACCATCCACGCCAGTCCAGGACTGTAAACAGTGGCTGGCATCATCCACACCAGTCCAGTACTATATACAGTGGCTGATACCATCCACGCCAGTCCAGTACTATATACATTGGCTGATACCATCCACGCCAGTCAAGTACTGCATAAAGTAGCTGACACCATCGACGAAAGTCCAGTGCTGGATAAAGTAGCTGACACCATCCACGCCAGTCCAGTACTGTAGACAATGGCTGATATCATCCACGCCAGTCCAGTACTATATACAGTGGCTGATACCATCCACGCCAGTCCAGTACTGTGTACAGTGGCTGGCATCATCCACGCCAGTCCAGTACTGTATACAATGGCTGGCATCATCCACGCCAGTCCAGTACTATATACTGTGGCTGATACCATCCACGCCAGTCCAGTACTGTGTTCAGTGGCTGGCATCATCCACGCCAGTCCAGTACTATATACAATGGCTGATATCATCCACGCTAGTCCAGTACTATATACAGTGGCTGATACCATCCACGCCAGTCCAGTACTGTGTACAGTGGCTGATACCATCAACGCCAGTCCAGTACTGTATAAAGTAGCTGACACCATCCACGCAAGTCCAGTACTGTATAAAATAGTTGACACCATCCAGCTAGTGTAGTACTGAATAAAGTAGCTGATACCATCCACGCCAGTCCAATGCTTGATGTTCAGTGGGTGATATCATTACGGAAGTGGTTGACGGGCTACATTTAGCCGAATATTTTTACTTATGCATGTTCTATAAGATCATCTTTCAAGACAGCGACTCGTGCAGGACCTTCCCTTTATTTTTACACTAACAATATAAACATGAGAAAAAAAACATTGGGAAGAGGTTTTCCATCTGAGAGAAATGACAGCACTTCCTAATAATTTAAATTAGTCAGGCTAATAACCTCAGTAAGATCAGTTGTTATCAAATGAAAACGTTTCCAGATTCTCATTTTCTAATTCTTCAGCTGAGTATCCATCCCACTGTAGAGCTCGGAAGACCTCTGCCCCAAACCTGATAACAGGACCCCATAAAGCCCTGACAACTTGATGACGTGCCGATCGGTCGTGGCCTCTACAATCCTGATCACCGACGTCAGGAGGGGGTGCACGAGGGGGGTACAACCCTGATCACCGGCGTCAGGAGGGGGTGCAACGGGTAATTTTGCTACGGACCTTCATTTGATACGGAAAATGATGCAGCAGGCAGTTACTTCAAAGAACAATCACTTCCAAGCTCTGTTACACTTGATTCGTAAAAATTAGATGCAAACAACATATAGATGAGGAATAGAAAACACACTGCAGAGGAATGGGCTACCCTACATAACTTTCGACCCACGGATGCATTTTAAAATCAATCTTTCGTGCTTTTCGTAGCTTTTAATTCGTTGATTATTGTAATTAAAGTAATCGAATTATGCTCTGATAAAAAGTGGCGAGGAGTTGAGATCTTTTTTTTTGCAGCTCACATTCGCTGATCTCTTTAACTCAGATAGCCATTCGCTGATCTCTTGAACTCAGATAGCCATTCGCTGATCTCTTTAACTCAGATAGCCATTCGCTGATCTCTTGAACTCAGATAGCCATTCGCTGATCTCTTTAACTCAGATAGCCATTCGCTGATCTCTTGAACTCAGATAGCCATTCGCTGATCTCTTTAACTCAGATAGCCATTCGCTGATCTCTTGAACTCAGATAGCCATTCGCTGATCTCTTTAACTCAGATAGCCATTCGCTGATCTCTTGAACTCAGATAGCCATTCGCTGATCTCTTTAACTCAGATAGCCATTCGCTGATCTCTTGAACTCAGATAGCCATTCGCTGATCTCTTTAACTCAGATAGCCATTCGCTGATCTCTTGAACTCAGATAGCCATTCGCTGATCTCTTTAACTCAGATAGCCATTCGCTGATCTCTTGAACTCAGATAGCCATTCGCTGATCTCTTTAACTCAGATAGCCATTCGCTGATCTCTTGAACTCAGATAGCCATTCGCTGATCTCTTTAACTCAGATAGCCATTCGCTGATCTCTTGAACTCAGATAGCCATTTGAAAAGGTGGAGATTTGACATGCATCTAATGTGAACTAATCATGACCGTGACCTGCTGCTAGTTTTCTTTACATCATTTTGGTCGATTGAAAAGACAACCCAATTTTTATGTTCTAAAACTTGAAACAATTATATTAAATACATCAAAGTTTATTCATTTAACATATAAATATAGAACACTCATATTAATATCATCGATTATTTCAGTTCTGTTATCGATGTATCGCGGTGGCAGGGGAGTCCAGCCAACGCTTTCTCTCTCTATTCATCATCAGGCAAGCGGTCATTCGAGGGCAGATTAGAGCTAACTTTGTTAAGAGAGGCTCTCGAGGGCAACGTTACATTTCCTCTCTAACTTTGTGCCATTAGTGGAATCTTGCTGTTTGCTTTACTGAGGATGTGGGTAATTGGGTCTGAAGGTCGCTATATATCTATTCATATTTTTTTGAGATACGAAAGAAAAACTGCGAATAAATTTATCGAGCGTACTACACGATAATTCCGACTGGAGTGTCAATACAACAGCCGGAAAATAGGTCATTGGCTATTAGCTTCCGAAGTAAAGTTTGAATTTGTTTTCATACATTTAGCCTCCGGGACGTGACTTTTATTCGAAGTTCATAGGCAAGTTTGAGAGGTTGATGACGAGGAATGTATCGAGTTTGCTTAGTATGCAAATAATGCAAGATCAATAACAAGTGATTTAAAAATCGCCGGAAAAAAATACTTCGTGCCTTGCAATTTTTTCCTAAGAGTGGTTGATGAAACGGAAAATGTTAAATTAACTCTATTGTGAAGTATATAAATTAAATTTGGTTTTCTCGTCGTGTGAAGTTTCATCTTATATGAAAGGTTTATGGTTATAAAAACAGACCTGCGTCAACCGGCAAATTAGAATAGAAATTTGTTAAGTTGATGACACGATGGTTCATAAACTATTCCCAAAAATAATGGATAGCCATGTTCGAAAACAACGACGGAAAATAGCTATCAATTTTTTCCAATTTCCCTGCTTGGCGATGGTAAATTTTCAAGATGTCACGAACATACGCAAGCCTCTAGCCCTGGAGTGAACATCAATGCGTATATACAAACATAAAAACGTACAATTTATAGGCGGAGATATGGAAAACCACACGTCAAAAAATCTGGCGATCCTAGTTGATGTTTCTTTTAGTGAAGGCGATTCAAGTTCTTATACCAAGATACCGGGTAAGGGTAGATGCGACCAATCAAGTGATAGGGTTCTAATGCCACATATCGTTGCGAGAGGCGGCGATATCCTCCGAAGCCTATTAGAAGATATCGGGGAAAGTAATTAAAACCTTTTCAGGGCAATAAAAGCGTCTGCTTTTCCGTTAGGCTTGCTTTGGCCCGCATAAGGATTGCAGGAGCCCGCCTGAATCAAAGCTTGCTGCGGCCCACCTAAGGCTTGCTGCGGCCCACGTAAGGCTTGCTGCGGCCCACGCAAGGCTTGCTGCGGCCCACCTAAGGCTTGCTGCGGCCCACGCAAGGCTTGCTGCGGCCTTCGCAAGGCTTGCTGCAGCCCACGAAGGCTTGTTTCGACAACTGTTTCCATCTATTTTGCAATCAATCATAATTTGTGTATCACCACGGTCTCGTTTATGAGTATTGAAATGATTGCATGCAGGTAATTTTGAGTCCTAAAAATATTTTGTGTAAATCTTATTATTGAATGCTGAAGACCGATTGCTCTATAATGACCGATGGAAATGTAGTGGATGAAAAAATATTTATACACACTCAAACTATTTGAAGATTACATTGAATTGACTGACATAAAAACACTCCATCCAACACCTTCTCCCATAAATCTGTAATTATTATACAGTTTACTAGTGATTGGCTTGTTCTCACTATCGGCATCTAATCGACAGTCGTACGGACGTTATGACCAATATGCGCCTCCAATCACTGATGTGATGTGCATCTTCACAATAACTTGGGACGAATACTGGATCCTTACAAGGATCCAAACATATTTTGGCTCACTGGGTAACACTCAGTTCAATTTTTTTTCGTTTTTACTCATTTGATTGCGTTAACTTTACTTAGTAGCAGAATGAAATCAGCAAACGCAGGGGCAGTTAACCGGCAATTTTTTGGTCGGGTCAAATTCCATTTTTTTACTTTTTTTACACCTTCCTTGTGAATGTTGAATTTTTTTGCAAATTCAAAGTATTTGTAGGGATTCATTTTTCACTTCTGGCGAGTACTGGGGCCAGGGGTTTCTCTTTCTTTGAGGGCCTTTTCCTCGAGATATTTTGACCATCTGAGATGGTTTATTCAGAGCGAACGAAAGGAAGATATACTATACAAAACTGTATCTATCCTGACATCATCGTTTTCATATATATTTTTAATGTCTCCACAATAAAGACCAACGAGTTGAAGTGGTCGACGTTTCCATACTGGCGTTATTATTATTATTATTTTTTTTCATATGTATTTTTATTACCAAAAATGAAGGTCGTTTAGCTTAGTATCACATTAAATATAATCCATTATCCGGAAACATAAAAACGATTATTGAATGAAAATTATTTGCACCATTTACATTTTTCAAATACTTGGAATGCAAATATACAGCAAGAAGAACGAACAGGCACGGTTAGCATTAATGAACATATTTCACTGGATTATTATTATTCGATCAAGATTTGCATGACCTAATAATAGCAGCGGATTTTCGAATTATTAACAATATGCGGATTATGATAATAACATAGCATGTCGTCACCTGAAGTTCAGCGTTCTCAGCAGATTGTAATTACTACAATAGAATGCTCCCTAAAGTGTTCGTCGGCTCGCTGTTACCCGCAATGCGGAGTTGAATGAATACGATTAAGCCGTTCTAGGAAGCCGCATCTGGAAGGCGCTCTTTCGTTTTAATTTGTTTCACTAATTGCTTTGGGAATGCTGCAATTCGACGGCATTTGTTTGTATACGAGAGATACAAAGATGAGCATAAATGTGTAACAAACGTGCGTTTGGGACAATTGTATTACTAAGAAAACAGAATATGCAATGCCGGCAAATATATCGGGAACATAGATTGAAACAATTGCATCCAACGATAAAATTCTAATCAAACTGTAAGGTGGATGCACTTAACGTAGCAATGCCAACAATAATACAACCTTGGCCAGCAATGTCTTGAAGATGCATACGCATGGTATATACATGACAGAGAATATCGACCAAGCCCACAACTGGTTTAGTTGATCCTTGGTTGATATCTCCTGTGTTGGTTATTGATAGGCAAAATAAGTGATCGCCACGGAGGGGTACAGAGGTGAATAGTGTGTGATTCATATGCATCTACCACTAGACATAATTAAGCGTCAACATCTACCAGGGGTTCTACGCTCTTTTTGATCAGGACTCGTGTCGCCGGAACCTCAGTTGGGATTATGTAGCCATGTGGGGATCAGGCGCATGTTGATCTCTTCAGAGTAGCATTCCTACATGCGAACATTGTTTTGCATGTTGTGCTCTGTGTTTGGGTCGCCTACTTACAATGTGATTGTACAGGTCGACACATGAAAAAAAGTAAACATTCATAACTCAAAAAATACATAGAGAAGTGATCCAAAAATGAACATGCAAGGATAGATCCTGTAGTTTTATTTGGTGTAAAACAATTAAGTGACCGAAATGGCCCGCCTTCATCTGGGTACCGCGGATGACATGTAAGTGGATTTTTTAAATAAAAATTCAGATTAATGCAGCAATAACATCTCGGACGATGGAAGAAACTAGTTCGTGGATAATTTGCATATGAAAATATTGATCGTCTTAGAACTTGCTTTGAAGACCCTCTGTTTGATATATCCCCAGAAAAAAGAATTGTGAGGGCGAAGATCAGCCGACCTAGTTGGCAAAGGGAAGTCAGATCGGTGTGAAATTGTGTTGTTTCCGAAGCGGTTTCTTATCCAAGCTATTACAGACAAAGACATTCTGCATGATGTTGGAACAAATCACCCGGATGAATGTCGACAAACATTATATTATCTAACATTTAAATATAGTTTTCGGTATTTGCATTGAGTACATTTCCCGCATCAGCGTCTTCGAACAAGTGTGACCCACCTACGTTGTACGAACTTCACCGCACCAAAGTTCCACCATAATTCTGTTAGTGCAAGGGCTTCTCAAACACCTCAATCGGTTATTGTGTGCTCCATTAAAAAAAATGCCAATTAATAAAGACATTCAAATAAAATGAGGTATTGCATCCAATCGTACTCTTTGAACAATTCATTAATGAGTTGACAAAATAGTAATCTTCTATCATCGGAATTGTTCGGGAGCTGCTGTGATGTTTGCCGCTTGAAGGTTTTAGTCTAAAATATATCATTAGACTGTGACTGGCAGACTCACAACTGATCCCATCATCAGCAGCGAGTCCCCTTACACCTCGTAATTGGTTTTCTTGAATGATTTCATCATAATTATCGCTGTTTTCTTCAGATCTTATATGTTATGAGCGGCTTGAATGACACTTGTTTAGGTTAATTGTTTACTCTCCATCTGTTCACCACATTGCCAACCGTCATTATGTTTATACCAAGGTTGTTTCTGTTGACAAGTGTTCTCTTCACATTGATTGGATAATTATTTGAGTACTACTGCTCAATAATAATAAAACCCGCTGATCACCAGAATTTACTATTCTTCAAAATCCATTTTATTCTAAAATGCTGATAAACGTCGTAAATCTGTTCAAAAGTCGAAGTATCTATTATCCAAAAAAAACGTCGCTATATTTTTCAGTTACAAGCGTTTTCTTTCGACACGTTTTTTTTTGTATCTCATTGTGAATCGGTGTTCACAGAACAACGTTTGCCGTGAACACTATATAGTGTTATTGTAGCTGTGTAGGCAAAATATTGAGTAATAACGGTACAGCAGTGAAAATGATTCTTTAACACTCGAATCAACTATTATCTTCACTGAGTTTGTTCGTCATGAACAGGGATTGTTTTAAGTAGTTATATCTCAACAAAGAAGCCAAGTAAACTCTAATTTAAATGTGTTCTAAATTATGACAATAAATGTCCATGAAACTTTTCTGTTAATTGTATGTTAGTAGGAAATGTCAACGGTTACTGTACCATAAACAATGATTAGGACCCAATGTCCGGCACGATTTCTTACTAATAAAATTTTCTGTCAGCGCTTTGTTTGTGATCAACGAAATAAGATACATTTAGGATATGCGTTCCTTGACAACCGCATGTATAAGAGGAATGACATTTGATGTCTTGAACAGCACGGTTCCCATACTGGAAAAGGAAATTGAAGGAAATGTTTATTGAAGCGTTATTTTTTATAACAGGCTATGCTCACTCCAGCCACTGTTTGTTTTAGCAAGGGTAGATGGGAAGCAAGATGCCTTTCCAGCATCCTTAGGAATAGGATGTTCTGATAACGATTCTGTGTGTGTTGTTGTTCTGTGTGACGCTTGCATACTATCTTAATTATCAGCGAATGGTTTCGTGAGAAACATTAAAACAAATACGAAAGATCCCGTGGCGCTATAATCAAGAGCCCAAGTTGAATGAGTATTTTATTGCGACTGCATCCGTGGCCTTTCATAAAAGAATTGTAATATTCTGTGAAGCATGCGATGATTCTTCCGATGATATATAGGACATATAAAAGCGCTGTGCTTGTGCACATTTTAGTATATGGGATTTGAGCATTAATTTGATGCGGATATAACAAGCTGAATTAAATATAGGATTCAAAGAAACCAAAGTTTCCCCTCTGTACATTGTACTTTATAAATTTATTTCATGGTATCGTTGAAACTTTGCGATGGCTTCCCAGGTAATTGCAAAAAATGAAACGCACTGCATAGTAAATAACAAACTTTATATGAACCGGTAAATTACAAATCAAAGTTTTATGTAAAGGGTTTGAATATTACCGAAAATAAAACTCAATTGTGTTCGTAGTGACGGACTGAACACGCACAGGACACGTGACTCGGACTGAACATGTATTCACACGCATAGGACACGTGACTCGGACTGAACATGTATTCACACGCATAGGACACGTGACTCGGACTGAACATGTATTCACACGCATAGGACACGTGAATCGGACTGAACATGTATTCACACGCATAGGACACGTGACTCGGACTGAACATGTATTCACACGCATAGGACACGTGACTCGGACTGAACATGTATTCACACGCATAGGACACGTGACTCGGACTGAACATGTATTCACACGCATAGGACACGTGACTCGGACTGAACATGTATTCACACGCATAGGACACGTGACTTTCATTTGAAATAACACATGAAACTTTTGAACGTGCTTTGAAATTCCATGGTCTAGCAGTGACCCACCCACCATTATCTCATCAGGTCGCCGCCATACACCCCAAACTTTGTTTGCAAAAACAGGCCATCTTTTATTTCTAACCCGGCAGGAAAGCTGTTCTGCCAGCACCTGGCAGCCCGGGGCAGGCGCCGCTCCGAGCCTGGTGGCTACCTTCCTGTATCGGTGCTGGTCTGTGATGGCAAGAGCAGAAATTAGCGGACACCAGCTGCCCATGAGTAGATATAAGCGATCTGAAACGTGCCCTGGGGGAAAAAGTGATGTGCAACGTGCCCAGGGGGAAAAAGTGATCTGAAACATGCTCAGGGGGGAAAGTGATGTGAAACGTACCCTGGGGGGAAAAAGTGATGTGAAACGTGCCCAGGGGGGAAAGTGATGTGAAACGTGCCCTGGGGGAAAAAGTGATGTGAAACGTGCCCAGGGGGGAAATAAGTAATCTGAAACGTGCCCTGGGGGGAAATAAGTAATCTGGAACCTGCCCTGGAGGGAAATAAGTGATCTGTAACGTGCCTTGGTGAATACTGAATTGTTTATGATTATCAATGGATTGTAAGTAGGTATTGTAAAGGGGAAGTATTATTGAATGATTTAATTTTAGAGTTTCTTTAATTGGCATATCCGAAAGAAATATTAGCCTGGTTTCATAGGAGATTGGTTGTATGTTTAGTATATAATATTTTTTATTAATATATAATTATTTATAAATCCTTATATTTAGTGTCACAGGCAACACTGTTATTTCAATGGGTATGTATTGCTTGAAAGTTAACATATAAAGGGTATTATTTGATGATGAAGATACCGTTCTAATTTCAACTTGCTTTCAGTGCTCGATCGTTAACATACTCACGTCTGACATTAGGTTTGTTATCAGTGAATGCAGTATTATGTAGGATCTTTATTACTATAGAGCAAAAGCTATAGTATTGGATTAAATCCAGCCGCTTTTCCAATTTTATGTATACACATTAATTTTGACCGTTGCAATGTATCTTCAGTAACCCTGTTGAAAGTTACAGTATATCTATAGTACGGTACTGTCATTCACGCGCTTACATAATATTCAATTGGAAATGATACCACTGGGTCGCCAGCGTAGCGGGAGACCTCTATCCATCACTGTCTCAGGGTTAGATGCTATCTCGTTATTGCGCACGACGGCCTCACACACTGTCAAGGTAATGATACTCGTCTACGTTCAGCCTCACTCAAGCTTTTCATTATAAATTTGGTATAATTCACTCATTCGGGTGAAACGTGAGTGAATTTAGAATTAGTTCGTAGTTTAAAGGGTTACCATTGTTCTGTTTACAGTACTTATATATGATTCAATCCTCTAGACCAATGAATAGCATGTGCTCTGTCACTAAATGTCAATTTTTATAAATATTTATTCGTTGCTGGTCGCTGTCACCGTTGTTATCTCATTGGGAATTTATTGCGATGTTAAAGGTTTTATAATTTTTTAAATAGTAGCATAGGTACAACAAAAAAGGAATAAAATATTAGGAAAAGTTACATCAATGTGTTTACATCATATTACGAACGGTTGCAGTGGTATACGTTCACGCATTATCAATCCGTATGACTGTGGACAATGAAACATACATGTTCATGAATACATTTATTTATTTATTTATTACATAGTTACATAGAAACATCAACATCAACATCTCATGACCATTTACTCATGGGAATTATTTACACATTAGAATCCTTGACAGAATAAAACCTCAAGACGTGGATGTACTTTCGTCATTCACGCGAGTACACTCGCCAATGACGCCACTCCCCAGGCTTACGGCTCTTCCAAGTTGAATCCAGGTTTATATTGACATCATCCCCCAAGACACATCGCCTTCTCTTTTTATTGACGGTAGGTTCTACTTCAATGGATTTTTGGAAATGTCTGGGTGCCCATAGGCAAGAGATGTGCATGCATCAACATTGTACCGATTATTTTTCAAACTTACTGGGACAACTTTTATTAGTGCGTACAGTTTGAAGCTGGCATGCCTTTGCGCGAATGTTGTGTAAGGTCCCAACGTGTGTGCATGTTTTCTATTTATGGATGTCTCTGTTGGGTTCAAGTCTGATTTTGCCTTGTGTCTGGTAATTGACACCCTGAGCAGCTGATTTGTGGCATCGGATTCGAGTAACATACTGTAGCACTTTGATTGCAAGCAAATGATTTCACTCGGGTAGTCGTTGGCTTTTTTGCTTTTCAGTATCCCCAGCTGTCCTTTCTTTGATTCATTGTAAAATGGATGATTGTGGGAATAGTTGGAGAAGTACATCCACGTCTTCAGGTTTTATTCTGTAAAAGATCCTAATATGTAAATATTCCTCATATGTAAATGATCCTAAGATGTTGATGTTGATATTCCTATGTAATCATGTAATAAGTAAATAAATAAATGTCTACATGAACATGTATGTTTCATTGTCCATAGTCATACGGATTTAAAATGCGTGATTTTATACCCCTGCAACCGTTCCAAATATGATGAAAAAATATTGATGTAACTGTTGCTAATATGCAAATTCTTATTAGTTGTACCCATGCTACTATGCAATAAATAAATAAATATACACTTGAACATGTACGTTTCTCTGTCCACAGTCATACGGATTGAAAAAACATGAACGTATAATTGCAGCGCATTCGATTTGTATAAAAAATAACGATGTGTCCTGCCGTAACTGTGAAAATATATACATACATACAATGGTAAATAACATAGCCTTTGTTCTATAATAACATAGAACCTACATATTACTAAATTATCTTACAAAGAACCTGTTGTCAAACCTAAGTATGTTAACGATCGAGAAATTGAAGTTAGTTGAATTCCTATTACACCGCTAGAAGTTCACATTGAAATAACAACTGTACATAATGCGATATATACAGCCAAATCGATTAAATACCACAAGACCATATACTATTACAATGAATAAAATCGTACGCATACAACCAAATCGATATGTACCAGACTAACATTTCTTTCGGATATGCCAATTCAATAAGCCCTAACACCGTGGGCGAACAAAAATTTATCCGAGCAGCCTTATCTCACCAAATTTTCCGAAGCGTATCCAACTTTTTGTCTTGGGGGTCCCCTACCGCACATCCAAATGTGTTATATCAATATCCCTACCGGCAACAAATAAATTGATATAAAAATCTACAGTTAGTGATAGAACATACGCTATACATTGGTCAAGAGGATAGAAGAATGTATAAATGATATAAACAGAACAAAGTTAAGCATTTAAACCACGAAATAATTCGTGGTGTAATAACAAAGATCCTACATAATACTGCATTCACTTATAATATACCTCATGTCAAAACATAAGTATGTTAACGATCGAGCACTGAAAACAAGTTGGAATTATAACGGTATCTACATCATTAAATGATACCCTTTATATGTTAATTTTCAAGCAATACATGCCCATTGAAATAACAGCGTTGCCTGCGACACTAAATATTAGGATTTATAAATAGTTATATAATATTAAAAAAGAATATATACTAAACGTACATCCATTCTCCTCTGTACCAGGCTAACATTTCTGGCGGGTATGCCAATTAAAGAAACTCTGACATTAAATCATACAAAAATACTTTCCCTTAGCAATACCTAGTTACAATCCATTAATAATACTAAACAATTCAGTATTCACCAGGGTACGTTACAGATCACTTATTTCCCCACAGGGCACGTTTCAGATCACTTATTTCATCCCAGGGCACGTTTCAGATCACTTATTTCCCCCCAGGGCACGTTTCAGTTCACTTTTGCCCAGGGCACGTTTCAGATCACTTATAACTACTCCCATGGATGGAATTGGAAACACCTTCAATTTCTAATGAGAAACGTATAAAACAGTCCTAGTATTGAGGCTATGTGTTTCATATGTAAAACACTGCATTTTTAAACAATAATCAAAGCCGTTTTAATTGAAATCAACTTTCACATAAATGACATGAAATAAGCATGATGACCACATCTACAAAATACCAGCGAGGGAAAGCAGTTGCGAGTTTTTGATGCCTGTAGAGGGACACGTAACGTCTCCTACACCGTTTGACTCCTTTAAATGAAGAGAGATTGAGTAGGTTCTGCTCCACTGCGGGTATGCTCCACTCCAAACAGCAATGTGGGATAACAGTATAATGACAATCGAGTGACAGGCTAAATGCGAATATCATGAGCTCCTAACACATTAATGAGCTCCTAGCACATTAATGAATATACATTTGTACCGATGTGCAGATCGTGAAGCACGTGCATCCCAACATGAGCTAGACCTATAGCGCTATGTGTTTCAGATGCGCACAACCGAGCCAGTCGGTCACAGTCTCGTGACCAAATAATGGTAACAGTCTGACCATTACTGCGCTCACTGGAGGAAAGAAAGGGAGGGGGTCACTGCCATCGTCTGAGTGTTCCAGTGCGCGCCAACCATGACACAGTAACAGGACAGCTGCAGAACAAACTGAGATAGCTACAAATAACAGTCAGTGCTATTTCTATGAGGACATTTGTTTTAGTTGACACTCTCTGCCTCTAAGCCTGTCATGTCGCTCGTACGGAACTAAAGGTTGGTCGGCTTAGTGGAGCGCTCAATGGCTCGGTAAAAGCTGCAGACCGCGTTAGCCGTTGGATGCTCGGTCATGTCGTAACATGTCGCATACCTTAGACCTGCAGACCGCGTTAGCCGTTGGATGCTCGGTCATGTCGTAACATGTCGCATACCTTAGACCTGCAGACCGCGTTAGCCGTTGTGTGATGCTCGGTCATGTCGTAACATGTCGCATACCTTAGACCTGCAAACCGCGTTAGCCGTTGTGTGATGCTCGGTCATGTCGTAACATGTCGCATACCTCAGACCTGCAAACCGCGTTAGCCGTTGCGTGATGCTCGGTCATGTCGTAACATGTCGCATACCTCAGACCTGCAAACCGCGTTAGCCGTTGTGTGATGCTCGGTCATGTCGTAACATGTCGCATACCTTAGACCTGCAGACCGCGGTAGCCGTTGGATGATCGGTCATGTCGTAACATGTCGCATACCTCAGACCTGCAGACCGCGTTAGCCGTTGGATGCTCGGTCATGTCGTAACATGTCGCATACCTTAGACCTGCAGACCGCGTTAGCCGTTGGATGCTCG
>SDVV010007315.1:0-11332 GCA_016164225.1 Gammarus roeselii
AGGTGTAATGACAGTGGCAGGAATGACAGTGGCAGATTTTGAAATGGCGGAAAATGCGTGTGGGCTGAAACATCGTTTAGGTAGAAAGCACGTGAGATGAAATATTTTTAGCGGTTATGATAGTGTCCGGCCATGACAGTGAGGTGAAGTGGCGATAGTGCGCGTGTGCGGGAATAATTTTTGCGCGAACGCTGGGCTCCCCTGGGCGCTGCATGGCACGAGACCGATAGAAACATGGACTACTATTCAGGTCTCATCCCAAAAAAACGATCACGACGACGCCTTCCTGATATATACGGAACGGTACTGCTACAACAGACTACAATCATCCCCTGGGAGACCTGGTCCCCACAATGCTGAGCAACGCTCTGGGACTTCAGATTGACATCGTTCAGGAAGTCGGCTGCGTCAATACAACAATAAGGTCCAACAAGCCACACTTGAATAACAATCAGACAGGTCTCAGAGTATTCATTTACTTAAAAGACCATCATTACAGTGCACTTGTACCATTGCAGAAATTCTTAAAATTCCTCAAAACGACCAGTAAGCCTAATGCTGAAAACTTCTGCTCCAATATATTCACCGCCCTGTATGATGGACCTGACACATGCACTTACGCAGAGGACCCGCAAGGCAGCGTCCATAAGAGCCAGAACCCTATCACAAGCAGCACTGCCCCCGTTGGTAGCAACCACACAATTCGAAGCAATAATTATCGCAGAGCGCCAGCACACATGTGACTAGATGGCACTCGGGCCCCTTGTGAGCCGAGCGACAAAACAAACGAGCCTCGGGCAGAGAAAAAAAAACACATACAAATAAAACACATAAATGTGAGAAGTCTTTTGTCTAAGATAGACAAGATCAAGCTAATGCTAGGGGACGATGATGTCGATATACTCTGTCTAACTGAGACATGGCTTGCAGCCAACATGGACAGCAATTTTATTCAGATAGATGGGTACGAGCTGTTCAGAAATGACCGAGGTAGGAGAGGAGGCGGCACTTATATCTACGTCAAAAATAAGTACTCAAACAGGATATTGAAACCGGTGGGAAACGGAGACGAAGTCGAAGATGTCTGGATTACCGTCCAAGTAAAGAAAACCAAATCCTTTGTTGTCGGAGCCATTTACAGGTCATCCAAAGCCAGCAATCAGTCATTCAGCTACATTGAATCCAATCTCCAGGGAGCAGCTAATTTGAAAAAGAACATGTACGTCTTAGGATATTTCAACGACAATCAATTAAAGCCAAATAAATTGGGCTAAATCAATAAAAGACTAAAACTAGGACTGCTCATTGAGGAGTCAACTAGAATCACAAAAGAAAGTAGCTCATTGCTCGATTTGATAATCACGAACAATCAATCGTCTGTCCTCAACACCAACGTCTATAAATCTCTTGCCGACCATAAAGAAATAAGCTGCCTGATCACTGTGCGTAGAAAAAATATTGAAAACCGTCATTCGGATGTATAGAACCAAAGAATGCTTCTCACTAGACTCGTTAAAACAAGAGTTAGGGAACAGAGTATCTTTGCTCAACAACATGCGTAACACGGACGATGTGAATACACAATCGGCAATTTTCAAAGAAACGTTCTAAGCGGCCTTCGATACAGTAGCACCAATAGTCACAAAGAAACTTACACGCCCTCCAGTCAGCTGGATAACTTCTGAACTCCATCAAGAGATACAAAGCCCAAAATATTGTCAAAGTTTTATGAAAAGTCAGGCCAACAAAAATGAGGCAAAAAATAACACCAACTCAAATAGCACGGATCTGAATTCCGTGTTCTAAATGTCATGCCAACCGATGAGGAAACGCGTAAAAAAAATAATTGGCAAAGCAAAAAGAGAGATGCGCACCTTGCTGAATTAGAAATAGCAAAAAACAATCCGAAGCACACTTGGAACATCCTTGGGAACATTGTGCCCCACAAGAAACCAAAAAGACTTCAAATTATGAAAACCCTGCAGAAATAGCAGAATCATTCAATGAGTTTTTCGCTAACGTTGGAAAGCACACATACGAAGAGGTAATGAGCGAACACAACAAAATTTCCTCGGTGGTTCACGAAACACCGGTAATGCATAAGCAAATTCGGTTCACAGTTCCATCTCAAAATGACTCATCCACCAAGAAGGGCCAAGTGTGGACACCGAGCCCGGTAAGCAGTTTGGAAATTGTCAAGGCTATTTCCGCGCTTAGAAATACAAATTCTCGTGGGAACGATGGAATAACATTAAAGTACCTCAAGGACGGGTTTGAAATTATTCTGTCGTATCTCTAGCTGCTCATCAACACATCCATTGCAACAAATACCTTCCTTCAAAATTGGAAACACGCGCTAATCAAAGCTATCCATAAAAAGGGGACGATAAACGACCCTTCAAATCACAGACCCATATTCTCCTACCAGTAACTTCAAAAGATTTGGAAAAGATTATTGCACGTCAGCTCCTTGACTACCTAGAAGAGGCGAACCTAATCAATGACTGTCAGTATGCATACAAACGGAAGACCTCTACTGAAGACGCGCTACTGAAAATCTCCGAACTTGTATACAAAGCTCTAGACGAAAACAGTTTATCATTACTAGTGCTGCTGGACCTCTCCAAAGCATTTGACAGTGTAAATCACGACATTGTCTTGCAAAAAACTGTTGCAGCGGAACATCCAAACACCGTGGTTTGAAAGCTATCAAAGGTATCGGTCCCAGTCTGTCGTGTTAGATGGGACGATAACCTCTTCTCCAAGACCGGAAAATTTCGGGGTGCCACAAGAATCGATTCTCGGACCGGTCCTCTTCCTTCTGTTTATCAATGACACAAACTGTGGAAACTCTCTCGACACCGCCAGAATGACATTATACGCAGACGATGTTCAATTGCTGTTCGTAAGACCGGCAAACGAATTAGAAAAGCTGAAGGAGGATGCAGAAGCAGCACTGACCCACATAAATGATTGGTATTCTTCAAATGGGTCAAAAGTTACTGCAAGTAAAACACAGTGCATTATCCTGGGGTCCCAAGCAAATACACGGAGAGTTCCCGATAATTTTGTTGTTGATTGTATGGCGCAAAAATTCCTCTCGATAACAAAGTCAAAAGTCTGGGAGTGTGCCTTGATCCCAAGATGACATTTGGACATCATGTTGATAAGCTCTGTTCCAAACTGAATGGTACACTCATGTTTCTTAATCAAACGAAGAAAGAATTTGACTTCAAGTTCAGACTTATTGTAATCAATGCTCTGATCTTTTCACATTTAAACTACTGCCCTACCATCTGGGGTAAGTGCACGAAAACATTACTCTCAGACATTCAACGCAGCATAAATTTCACCGCAAAAGTTGCTCACGATGGGAACTTTAGAATGACCGATCGCGTGACACCAATTCTTAAAAAAACTTGGATGGCTGAACATCCAGGAACGACTAGAGCTGAGTGAAGCAATACGAATTTTTAAAATTCAGAACAAGCCTTCCTGTTCAAACGGTGTTGTGTTGTCAACTCGAAAAGCGGTCCATCAACGATCAACAAGGAGTGTGAATAATATTGACACAGAGTTCAGGAGAACAGAGATTGTGGCCGAAGCTTTCACTATTTCACGTTCTATCCTACAGGATAAAACTTGCAAAAACGATACAAATTGTATAAAAATGCTAAGGTCATATTAAAAATGACCTCTAATTCTCTACCGCTAGCTAAACCTACATTAGTAACCAAGACAAACGATATATCGTTCTATACCAGTACAAAAACCTATCCATTATCCAACGTAAATGACCAAGCAAACCTGAAATGGATACACCTAACTAACTCATAACAAATACAGTGGATCAATCCTATGAATAATAATCCTACAGTGAAACTCTCATATAAAAGATATTAACCATATGCAATTGATCAGGGTCGAACTACAAATTTATATCCAAATTATCAATCAACGTCCAACCTACATTCGTAACCAAGGCATACAAGACATCGTTTCTTACCTAAACACAAACATAACCAATTCCTAAACTTAAATGACCTAATAAAATGAGAATCCGTTATAAAAAACTAAATCTTACATCAAATACAGTGAACTAATTCTATACTTATACCCTATAGTGGATGACCATTCTCTCCTAAGCCAAACTATAATAAAGACCATAACCTAAACCTAGAAATAATTTTCAACACCATAAAAAAATATGATATATTCAATATAAATCTCACTCGTAGAGTAAAATCCTGTAGGGAGGGACACTCTTTCTCCTAACCAGAAGTAAAAGCCCGATCCATTCCTACATCAACACCTAAACCTATCAATAATTTCTAACACAATAACAAAATGAGCCTAAATAATCCTCATAAAAAGTGTGTTCCCACCTTCTCCACCCATAATACTAAAAACGTCTATTAAATTTTGACATCAATTCAAATTTGACATCTATTCAACGTCTATTCAAATTTTGATAAGCTGATTATGTCAACTAATCGTGCAATATTTTTCTGCAGTGGATGACCTTATACTCCTATGCCAATTAAAACACGACCAAAATTCTATTTCTACACCTAACCTAACAAAACTTTCTGATTTTACAACAAAAACAAAGAAAAATATCCCTATTGAAATCCTTATTCGTACATGAAAACCCATACAGAGAAGATACAAATCTAATGAATGCTCGACCCATATTAAAAATCTCTATTCAAACTTTACCAATGTCTACACCTACATTAAAAATGCAAGACACACGAGATATCCTTCCTACCCCATATAACACTATCCGTCATCCGACGTAAATATCCGAACAATGCTTGAAACCGTTATTCATAACCTACTCCTACAACAAATAAATTGCAGTAATTCCATACTAATACTCTGCAGTGGATGCCCATTTTGCACCAAGGCCAAACTAAAAAAATAGCACAAGCCCACCAATTATTTTTAATGCTACAGCATAATAAAATAAAATATTCCCATCGAAAATCTTATTCCTAAAGTAAAACTGTTCAGGGAATGTATATAAGTATCAAATGCTCTGCCAGTAAGAGAAAAAATTATATTCAAATTCTTTACCAACGCCTAAACTTAAAAAAAAAAGACACACTGACACTCCCACGGTCATTTAAAACCAATTATCATCGATGGGGCATCCTGCCCCATCTGAACCTGAAACCTTGCCCCATCCGAACCAGAGCAGATATAAGTCAAGCAAGATGATTTTCCTTAACAATCGCCTAGCAAATTTCGGCGAAGCTCAGAAAATCCCGTTCTCTAATTATTGGGAAACAATAATTGAACCAAAGTACTATAACTTTAATAGAATCACCAACAAGGCTCGCATAAACTCGTATGGACTAGATACACTCGAAAACATCCTTAAAAACTTTGCTCCCAACCAATCACTGAAAATAAGTAAAATAACTTACTCGATATCCAATCCACAACTCCGCTAGCAGTGCCCGACGAAATCACCCAACGGCCTCTGCCTGTGCCAACATGCACTAGATACACGACAAACACATGAGCTCATCAAAACATCACCGCAGGTCCTAGCCAAAAAGTTCCTGTCATCAATCCAATCCGAGTAAGAGGCAGTAATAGCAGCTCCACTAGTACAACCCGTGTAAACGAAAACAAAAGTTTTGGCTCCGACACGACAACTCAAAATAGAAGCAGTACAAGTAAAGAAAATCAAGTTAATGTGACCAACGGTATTCTCGAATGTTACTATGTGAACGATAGAAGTCTCCGAGACAAAATCGAAGAACTAGGTATCCTTGCAATGAATGAAAATATCGATATAATAGCAATCACAGAATCGTGGATGAAATTGAGCACCAGACATTATTCAGGCAAATTCACTCTCCCCGGTTACTCAGTATTTCACAAAGATAGACAAGGCCGAGAGGGCGAAGAGTTGTTTCTCGTGAAAAACACTCTGCAAATATTAGAAGTCACTATTCCAAACAGCAGACACGACATAGTATCAATCCAAGAAGTCGGTAAACATATAAAATGGCACCCTCGTCTATCGTCCCCCAAAAAGCAAGGTGGCTGATGATGTCGATTTTTACAACACCCTTGTCGATGTCGTCATGACACAACACAGTATTGTGCTTGGAGACTTCAATATCCCTGACATTGATTAGAAAACCGAGAAATGCACTGCCACCGGCCACTGTCTGATGGATTTTGCAGACGGTAAGTTCATGACCCAAATGGTGAAGACACCTACAAGAGGTAGAAATATTCTTGATCTCCTATTTAGTGCAAGCGACTTTCATGTCACGAACGTCAAAGTGGGCGAACCACTCGGAACTATCGACCACAACTGTATCAATTTTTTGATAGAGTTGAAAACGTCAACAAACTGCGAAAAAGTCTCTAATTTTAGATTAGCTAACTTCGATGGCTTTGGAGTGCAAATTGTGTCAGCAAATATAACCCTCGGACAAGATGTCAATCAATCGCCTTCCAGTTTCTTGACTGTACTTTAAAATATTGAATATGAGCATATCCCGCGCAAAAACAGGCGAATAACAGTCAATCAGCCCAAGTACTGGAAAGGAGAATTGCAGCGCCTTCAGTCACGAAAGAAAGCAAAACACTCGATAAATCAGAAACATCCACATGACGACGTAGCAAAAAATGAATACAACATCAGCAGAAGAGATCTGAAGAGGATCCAGAAACGTAAGAAGAAAGATTATGGAAATGAAATTGCCGCCAATGCCAAAACTAATCAGAAACAATTTTTTAGTTATATTTCGAACGAAAAAAAAACAAGACCTGTAATTGGCCCTCTCGAGAACGATATTAGTGAGCTAGAAACGGACGACACCAAAATAAGGGTCCTACTTATTGAATACTTTTGTTCTGTATTTACGTTCGAGAATCAGGATAGTCCTAATCCTGAGGATCATAAAGGAAAGACGAATTGAAGCCCTAAGCACAGTGAAATTTTTCTCCGCCGAAGTTATTAAATATATAGATAAATTGAAAGTCACAAAATTTTAAAACTAAAACGAAATCGCCGAACGTTTATCAAACATTCTCACCAAATTTCTCACAAATGGCACCTGCCCCTCTAAATGGAAAAAGGCCTCATTTTTTTTTAAAAAGGGACAAAAAGTGTCCCGGAAATGATCGTTCAATTAGTCTTACCCCAGTCATTGGCAAATTGATGGAAAGTTTGATAACAGATAAAATTACTGAATTCTTAGAATCAAACAAATTGATTGGCAACTTTCAGCCTGGATTTAGACACAATATTTTCTGTCATACGAAGCTGCTTCTTTTTTCCAGAATATAATTGAAATCCACGACACAAAATCTCCGATCGATATTATTCATCTTGACTTTGAAAAGACCTTTGATTAAGTCTCCCACAAGCAGCTAGTTAATAAATTGCACAGCATCGGTATTTGAGGCGAGCTTAACAACTGAATAAAATGCTGGCTTACGGACAGACGGCAGCGAGTTGTACTTAGCGGAGCTTCCTCTCCCTGGGTTAATGTTACAAGCGGCATGCCTCAAAGATCCGTGTTAGGGCCAGTTCTCTTTATAATATTCATAAACGATCTCAATAGCAATGTACTCTTAATCATTAGCAAGTTTGCAGAAGATACTAAGATAGGAAGAAATTGAAGACTGAACTTGAGTGTCAGCAGATCCAACTAGACTTGAACCAAATTGTTGATTGGTCAGAAAAGTGGCAAATGCGATTTAATGTAGACAAATGTACAGCTATGCAAACAGGTCCTCACAACCTCAAGTTATACAATGCATTTGTTAGACTGCATCTCGATTATTCCGTTCAATTTTGGCCTCCATATCTAAGAAAAGACGTTATTAAATTAGAGAAGGTTAATTCAAACTCATCCCTTCGCTGCGGAATAAATCGTACGAAGACAGACTATGTGTTCTCAATCTTTATGCGCTAGAGAAATGTCGAGTCAGAGGTGACATGATCGAAGTGTGGAAGATTATGAAGGATAAGGAAAACGTCGACCGAGCGAGCTTTTTCACTCTAGGTACGAACGGAGTGATAAGGAATAATGGATTCAAAATCGTTGGAAAACGTTCCTCACTCGACCTCACGCGCAATTTCTTTAACTATAGAGTTGTCGAAGAATGGAACAAAATTCCAGCAGAGGTTGTTATCAGCAATACAATGACAACGTTTAAGTCGCGGCTCGATAAGTTCTACATAAATCAACGATAAATAGCTAAGCTGTTCCATTTCTTGATGTCATAAAAACAGAAATGGCACATGAAGCGCTCGTAGACGTTCTACTTCCTCTTGCTATTTCCTCTTGCTATTTAAAAGCTTCTTCCACTTGCTATCAAAAGGCAACCTGTTTGGGACAATAGGCCTGTTGTTGTCTTTCTACACTTGTAAACACTTGAAAACGTGAATAACATAACAATACGCGAAACTAATAGACATAACTAACTCCTACAACAAATCAAGCGAACTATTCCTATTGTAATACCCAACAAGGGATGATAATTTTTCTTCGATGCCAAACTTGATCATGATCAAATCTTATACCATCACCTAAGCCTACAGAAAACACACAAGCCCAATAATTACAGTAATTACCGTCAATAATTGTAACATGACGTGAAGGATACATATAAATGCTGAATGTTACAACAAATAAAGCAAATCATTCCTAAACTTACATTTTACATTGGTGATGCAAAATCTAATATACCCTATTATTCGTATAATAATATGAAAAACTATTCAATTTCTTTCAGCCCCAAAATATATGCATAAAGATAACGTTTCAATTTTATATTTGGTAAGAACTTAGAAACACTAAATAGTCAAAGCTGATAGCAGGGCAAGAAAACACCAAGTCGCTATCCCAACTAAACATTTATAACATACCTTAACAATAAATAAACGATATTCACCTGTACAATATAACCATTTGATAACTCTACAATATACCATACAATCTAGCTGTATAATAACTGAACAATATACACAAACCTCTACTCGAGTTCACATGACAAGATAACGTTGATCGCGCCGCGTCGGACACCCACCGCGAAAGCGAACTCCTGTACGCCGATACTTTACATTCTAAATATGCCCTGTGTTATTCTTCACTACCTTTATTATTTCTTCACTCTCCACTTCTCTATCCGCTCCCCAAAGTATGCGTTTACGTCTACATTTATACAACTCTGTGGATACATAGGATTATTTTACTACAGTTTTTGGAAGTAAAGCAAAGACATTGAAAACTCTCGACTGGGGCTTTACAAGGATGCATGTTGGCCTGTTTGTCGATTATGTTGTGTACTCATACAAATGCAAACCATATCCAATAATATTAATACTGTCGTTTAATGGTGTACGCTGAAGAAAACACATGCACGGAGAGAAAATTTCATTTATATTAGAATAAAAATTTGAACGTTGAATTATGCAATATTTCAGCTCGCGTTCACACTATATAAAACAAGGCCTTTCTGTACGGATGCGTGACTTTCAACTTCCAGATTGTGTCCATTAATCACAATTTGTTTCTACTTCAATATCTTATCTCTTAACGAGGTTGTCTCCCGTTTCACCGCCGGAGACCACGATCCGAGTTCTTTTGTTTCAATGAGCGCCACTATTGAAATATAATGTTTCTTCATGTTTACATAGAGATTTGTATAGCTTATATATTCATTCCACAAAAAATATATACAACCTTCTTCATATGGGATACATAGAATAATGAAATTTCGTTATTCCGTTGTCGGAGTCCATGTTATGAGAACCTGTTTGAGATGACCCTGACAACAGTTACATTGCACAGGGTGCAACGTCAGTTGTCAACGCTGCCGTTGAACATCCAATTGTCGTCTTCTTAAGTTGGCCGGGACCCTGAAGATGCATGTGATCGAGATTTTTTCCTGCAATCAATTGTTGATTCCTGCACTTTATTGCGCGATTTCAGCGTTTTACTTCAAATGACTAACCAAAAATACCGTCATGCCTAAGGATACGTGCAGTTTATTAATCATGCAAGTTCAAATTCAATAAAACCATTCCCTCCTCCTATGCAGATTCATGCAATCCCCGTATTCTATTATTGTGCGAGCATCGGCATGACAACAACTCTTCAGCTATATTAGTTTGCCTTAACTGAGCTATTGACAGAACTTCAAAGTTTCGTTTAAACAGACGTATCTACATGGCCAACAATTGAAAAACACATAACTAATAGAATATAAATCATTGCCGTGATAGGACATTGTTCACAAATGTAACTCAAAATCGCAAGTTGGGACTATAGGAAGCAGTTCATAAAGAAGAGGGAAATCTCAAAGTAGGTAGATCAACTTGACGGACCTAAGTTTCTGGAGCTGCATCCCGCAGAACTGACTATTCTAAACAATTATTTTACGTATGCTCATGTACTTTTATTTTTTAATCCCGAATTGTTCTCAAAATAAGGAAAATAGGAAAGGAGTTAATACAGAATAAAGTTTCTTATAACTTCTGTGCCTTTGCCCTAAGAATTTATGTTGTTATTGGGCCTCTCGGAGGAGAGACGTTCGTAGTGCACCGTTACCTTTTGTCCTTTTAGGATCTAATTCGTATGATATAGGAGCGATTGCCCAGGTCTCCTGTTTGTTATTGAAGTATTTTGCAATTTTGCCCTTCAAAGCAAACTGAATTTTTTAAAGGAAATGTTACTACTTCAAGCTGGCAAACTTAGAACATTTTTTTAAAACTAAATGTCGCGAGTGAAGGAGGGGTGTAAAGTACTGGGTGCACTGAAGAGTGTAATGAGCTGCAGGACGCTGGGGATGGAGGGTGTCGCTGTCTCAACTGTGCTATACGGAGCTGAGACTTGGGGGTGAGAGCAGAGGAGAGAAGAAGGTTGAATGTTTCGAGATGAAATATTTGAAGAACATGGACGGAGTGTCGCTAAGAAACAGGTTTACTGACGATGTGGTTCGAATCAGATCGGGGATGGTGAAAAAGTTGGATGACTGAGTGGATTCGCGTGATCTGAGATGGTTTGGGCACATGACGAGGATGGATGAAGGGTGATTGGTAAAAAAGGTGATGGAGGCGGAGGCGAGTGGTCGCAGACCTAGAGGTAGACCGAAGTTTGGGTGGATGAATGGTGTGAAGCAGGCGTTAGGAAGGAGAGACTTGAATGTGGAAGTAGCGAGAGAGCGTGCAAAGAACAGGCGTGGGGGGAGAGTGGTTGTGAATGGTTGATTTTGACGCTGCTCTGATGGGCTTTCCCGCCCTTGGCATTACGTTGTCGGGATGGTCGTGGGTGGGGGGGGGGGGGGGGTCATC
>SDVV010007316.1:0-17857 GCA_016164225.1 Gammarus roeselii
TGTATGTATAGACATACAGCCGTTTCCCCCTAGTTAGGGGGGTGACTAAGCTAGGCAGACACAGAGGGGGGAGGCGCCCAATCTCCCCGCCACAAGACCGCCGTGTCCCTGCCGAGGCTCGAACTCGCGACATGCAGCACCAGAGGCTGACACTGCAGTCGGGTACGCTAACCACTCGGCCACTCGTTTTGTAGAAATTGGTAATTGAAACGTGGTAGGCGACTTTCAAACCTTTACGGTGGAGATCCTTCATGATCCCGTACTTCCACGTAGTGTCGTATGCTTTTTCAACGTCGAAAAATATAGAAACCACATGTTCTCTTCAGACGTAGGCCTGTCTAATGTCTGATACTAGTTGTACGAGGTGGTCTGATGTGGAGTGGCGCTTACGGCCACCGCACTGGATGTTGTTAAGGCCTGCATGCATTTCAAGGTATTCGACTAGGCGTGAGTTTATCGTTCATTCTATAGTCTTACTTAGGACGCTAGTTAGGACAATGGGACGATAGTTATATTAGTCGCTGTGACATTTTCCGGGTTTGGGTATCGGGATAATTACGGATTCCTGCCATAGATTGGGGAAAAATGAATTTGAATACAGTAGCAGTAGTTGCTTCCATGTTCCATCGGAGTCCCAACGCGAAGTTAATGCAGACTCCCCTGTTGGGCGGTGAATTTGAATACAACGTATTGAACACATTTAGTAGGTGCTGGAGAGCGTCGTCAAGAAGGTGTTTGATCATGTTGATGTGTACTCGGTCCGGCCCGGGTGAGGTTTCACGAGTGTGGTCGATAGCATATTGTTGGTCATGGAGGGAGAAAGGCTTGTTGTGGAATTCTCTATTTGCGGAAGTGAAGTCGATATGCTCACTTTGTCTTGGGATCTTTTCCGTTGGAAAGAAGCCGTATAATTTGTTGATTATGATATTTGGCTGGAAGTCTGAGCTTGTTCGTCCGCGATGCCCGCGTATGAAGAATAGACAGTGTCTCCGTCCGACACTATGTGGATAGGTCGCTCGGGGCGACCTTGGATCAGTTTGATTTTTCCCCACACCAGCGTTCTCGCTTCTTCTCCACGCTAAGTTTGCAAAGCACGGCAGTTTTCCTTTTCCAGGCTACTCGGTTCCTTGGGGAACGGGTGAAGCGGAAGGCCCTGTACATCCATTCACGCTGGTCCATTGCTTCTTGTACCTCCGGGCACCACCAAGGTTTCGGGAGAAAGTATGAAGGTAAATATTGGGGAATGCATGCGGCAGCTGCACTTTGGAATTTCGGTATAGGTGCATGACAAGGTCACGCTCTGAAATGTCTTCGGGAAAGCCCTCCCTATCGTTCCGTGCAACATGTGTCGAGTCCTCCTCCAAGCTGGCTTTTCGGTAGTTTAATCGAAGTTCCTGTGCGCCGGGATCGTTTGGTCGGTTAGTAAGGAGCGATATGATCACTGGGTTGTGATTACTGTCATATGTTGAAGGCAGGACTCCCCAAACGAGATGGGGTGCTAAAGTGGGGGAGCAGATTGATAAATCGATGGCGGTTTTACTTTTGAGGGTGATCCGTGTGGGTTGTCCGTCGTTGAGAAGGACCAGGTTGCGAGTGTTTATGGTGTTGGCCATTATCACTCTCCGGGGGTCTGTTCTCACGCATCCCCACACTTCGTGGTAGCTATTAAAGTCTCCAAGGAGGAGTACGGGATGATACAGTTGGTTAAGCAAATCGGTCATTAGTGCCTCCATGAGGTCGTGGTTTCGCGACGGATTGATAGATACCACTGTAGTTGGTCTTGAGATACATATCTTCACTGCGACAGCTTGGAGTTCTGTTCTCAGAGGGAGGAGTTGATGAGGTATGGTTTGATGGATCATAAGTGCCACTCCGCCGTGTGCACCACACGTCACAGTATTGTGATCTTCGCGACGGTGTATGACATATTGAGGGATAGTGAAGGTGGCTGTGTCACGGAGTTTGATCTCCTGGAGGCCTACCACCAAAATTTATGAGTGGAGATTAGCGATAAAAAGTCATCTTTCTTGCTTTCAAGTCCCTGGCAATTCCACTGAAGTATTGTGTTGTTGTTCATTTTGGATCTGTTTTACGCCCAGATTTTGATGGATCTGTTTCACGCCCAGATTTTGATGGTCTGTAGCGGTCGCGTGGCTTGTAGGAGCTTTAGTTGTGTTCTTGTCTATGAGGCGCAGGTGTCCTAGATCGAGAGCGTTCGCATGAGCGTCCGCTTTTTGTATAACATGATCTCCTAGACTCACTGCGTTCTCGGCTGTGACTGCTCTTGTAGGAGGACGAGGGAGTACAATCTTTGTGTTTGCTTCTTGAGCGAGCGCATTTCTCTTCTATGGAGTTTTTTTAAACATTTTGATGGGCTGAGTAGTAGTCGGTGTGATATTCGAGTCGAGTGCGAGGCATTGTCTATCAGTGGTTTCGGGTATCAGTTCTTCGTTGAAGATTTTCAACGCGTCCTCGAGCAGGCGATGGTCGTTCTCACTTCTGAGATGTTCTAGTGTTGAGCATGATAACTGAGGGTTGAATACCTCACTTTGGTTTTCGCTGGGTGCGGTTGCAGTTCAGACGGTCAGAAGTCGTTCAACGCTCTGATCTAGGCGAGCTGTGGTTTGTGGGATGCTGCTAATCTTCTTGCTTCGTGGCGAGAGGTTGTCGCGTATCCCGTGGTCGTTTTCAAAGGAATCTTCGTCTCTTCGTCTTTTGACTTTCGGGTTATTGGACCTCTCCTCGTAGTCGACCGAGACAGCATCCATCGCAGTGCTCTCCTGGGCACTGGTGGATTCATTGCTTGGGACGCCCGCCTCTATTACGAGGACGGTCGCTGGGCTGGTTGTGGTATTGATAGTACTGGAGAAGGGTTCTGGGGGCAACGGTAATAGTTTGTGTTAACGGTACGCGAGTGTTTACAAGTGTTTACAAGTGTATGAAGACTACAACAGGCCTTTTGGCCCAAACTGGGTTGCCTTTTATAAGAAGGAGGTAAGTTCTGAAGTAGAACGACTTCTGTTTTAATAGATCGAGAAAGGGAAAGTTTGTTGAAGGAAATAACATATAACAATGATTATCGAAACAACTCAAACAAGCACCTGAAGATAAGCCACCGACCACATCAACACACACGGTGTTGATCTGAGATTGTACAGTTTCATTCCTCGAAAACCGAATTACAACGAGCAGGTACCAATGCCGGGCACCTTATTTACCGTGCCAGTGCCAGGTCCTGGCACTAATTTAACCGTATGGGTGTCAATGTCGATGTCTGGTGAGGTAGACTTAGTTGTGGACTTAACTGGTTTGGCGTTTTTTAATTTACGTCAGTTTGGGTTTTCGTCGTCAAAGATTTGGATGACTTGTTTTCGTGTGACTCAGCGATCATTTTGTATGATTGTAATTACTTTTTGGTCCATCCGCCTTGGGCAGTCGCTGTCGTCTGCCTCATGGAGGCATGAGCAGAGGCAGCATTTAGGTTGGCGGACTGTGCAGTCCTTTCGGTCATGCTCGCAGGCGTACCTCTTACAGCGTTGGGGTATGTATGGCTGGCAGTATTTGATGACGTGGCCATATTCCAGGCATTTTTTGAACATTGCAGGCCATATCGCCACTGGGTAAGTTTTTGTTTTTCCCTGTTTGCCCGGGATTGCTATGAATTCCGGTGTGTCACGTCCTGGGAAAGGGATTTTATATGCAATGGTGTGGATGTTTCGTGGTTTGATCCATTTTGCTAGGGGAACGTGGGTGACTCCATAATTCTTTGCTAAACCTGCTGCAAAAGCCCTTAGGTCAGTAATGGGAGTGTAGTTGGAAGTTATATAATTCGTCTTGTAGCATTGAAGAACGGATGTATTGCGACAGTTACTTTGTGTTTGTCTACTTTGTTAATCCTTTGTATAGCGTTACTTTGCTCGATATTTACGACGTGGGCCAGATACTTATTTCCCTGTCGGTTTTTATTTATCGGTCTGCCTCCCAGTTGTTTGGAGAGAGAGTTCATCATGGTGAATGGGTTCATTGAGGAAGCAACTTTGTTTGCGCCGCTATCTACAAGCGTTATGACTAAGTGGGTAGGGAATGATGCTGATCTCTCCTGGGTGGGAGGGTCAGCCTGGGGGGAGCGAATCGCGCCCGTAGCCTCTCGCCGCCAGACTTTGTGCTCAGTTTGGCATTGCAGGATCTTCCTCTCAGTGTTGTCCGGGGGGCAGTTTTCGTGTCCCCTAAGATGGCAGTTTACTTTACAGTAAAAGCAGTGAGATTCTTCGGATGGGCACGACAAGGGATCGTCCCGTTTACCGTGGTCGTCTTGGGAGCAGTGTGAGCATCTTTTTTTACCGGGACAATCTCGGCTGGTGTGTCCGTATTTCTGGCATTTATAGCATCGCATCGGACGTTTTCCGAATTGTGTAACCTTGGTTTTGGCGTCAAAGAAAGGTATGTCTACGTAGTTAGGTGGGGTGGGGCAATTGTATTTAAGCAGAAGGGCCGTGGTGGTGTTTATTCTGTGTTTGATTTTTGGTGCGATTTTCCCTTCAACTATACATTCCTCGTATTGGGCGAGTCCGGAGATGAATTCGTCAACTTCATCACTCGGGAGTTCCTCGATGTAAATCATGCTTGCACTCGTGGAGAAAGATGTGTGTTTGGTATTGCAAGGCTTTTTGTATTTTCTGTTTTTGGAGAGTATAGTGTCACTTTGAAGTTTGTGTCTACTTTAATTGTGAAACTATCGTCACCGATGGCGTTGATGTTGAGAATTGGACGACCAGTCATGGCGCTCAGTTCTCCTCATAGTTTATATGAGCAAATACCCAGACTGAAATCGACATCGAATGTCATTTTCAAGTGTTCGGGGAATTTAGGGTCGTTGTTGAATAGGTTGTGGTCATCGAATCGTGTGTATTGTCTCCTTTCCACGTTTTTTTGGTGTTCGGGCGTTACGAGTTTCGGCTGGGAGGAGAGCGATGTTATCAGAGAAGTCAGAGGCGGAAGCACACGAACATGTTTCGGGTTCCCTGGCCTCTATCCTCTTCATGAGCTCATCCAATCGAGTATTCATAGTTGCACAAAGGTTCTCGAGGTCAGTGAGGCGTTTGCAGACTTCACTGGAGGGCGCCGGGCAGTCCTCAGTCACCAGCTCGGGAAGGTCCATCATTTTTTATATCTTGCCCAGGGTATTCTGCATTTCAGTTATATTCGCGTCCAGCTTTGAGACGCGTTAATTTGGGTCGTCGACTACGACCTGAGTCAAGTCTCCTGTCGATGAGGAACTTCTGAGGGGTTCGTCTTCCTCCCTTGCAGACTGATTCGAATTCGACTCTCTGGAGGGGCCGTCAGCGCCTCTCCGAAAGGGCATGGTCTTGCCCATTGTTTGATCCCCTTCATCTACCCGGGGTTCTGGGTAATGAAGGTGGGGCCTTCTTAACATTTATTTCTATTGTATATACGAATATATACACTAACCGAATTCTCAAAGTTACTCCTAAAAATATTCTCTAAGTTACCACTCGCCGTGGCCGAGTGGTTAGCGTATCCGACTGCTGTGTCAGCCTCTGGTGCTGCATGTCGCGAGTTCGAGCCTCGGCAGGGACACGGCGGTCTTGTGGCGGGGAGATTTGGCGCCTCCCCCCTCTGTGTCTGCCTAGCTTAGTCACCCCCCTAACAAGGGGGAAACGGCTGTATGTCTATGTCTATACATATACATATTTTTTCAATATTTTTTTAAATTGTTTTTTTATATAATTTTTTTTTCAATTTTAATTGGTTTCGATTCTGAATTCACAAGCCCCGGTGTCAGTGAGGAGGCTCACCTTTTTGTGCACCACGGGAAGGGCTGTAGCTACAAATTGAAAGGGGGGAGGGGCGGTGGAGGAATATTTTAAATCAAAATATATTTACACAATAGGACCACTGAAATTTGGTGGTTAACGAGGACACCGCGATAAGGCGGGTGAGGCTGGAATACCCCCAGGGGGTATCACAGCTTTATTGCTCTCGCTCTAAAGAGATGATAGTCGATCTCTCCAATTTAGTTGAAAACTTAGGCCTTTACGAGACGATATTCTGTCTCGGAGCGATATTCGGCTTAGAGCGGTGACCGGCTCTTATTTTGTTACAGCAAAAAAATATACTTCTATATCCTGGAAACTTGCAAATTTTGGAGCTTAGACGCGAAGAACAGTATGCGATGTTCATTTCAAACTCGGCTAATTGTCCGTCATTGGTTACAATACTGCCTCTGCGCAAAGCTAAATTAGGAACAGGGATTCTCCGGGATATAGCAATCTGTCGGTAGCTAAGACGAGATATGATCAATTCATAACTGATTAGGTTTCAGCCAAGAGATTTGTTTTTTCGAAGGCAACCAAGAATGGTTCCGCAATGAATCGCTCTGAGGGAACTCGTTAAGCAGTAGGCGGGGCGATATAGCAGGGTCCAAGAATCGTCGGCCAACTGCTCAGGTTGGACATTCAAATAAAACATTTCAATTCAGACTGTCAAAGAGACCCGTGTATATGGGCGTCTTTCATTTTTAGTAATTCATTTATTTGGGGAAATTAGACAAATCAATGATCAATTTGTTACCCACAGCTATTTTACTGCTGGGTGAAAGTCCTACTATGGAAGTGGACACTGTTCGGCTACGGTGAGGCGCTACGTAGCTCACTTCACCGCATCGTCCGTCCGCTCATTACTCAAAACCCCTAAGCGGCCGAAAACCAGAAGAAACAAAATAGTCTTATGCCTGGAGGAATAGCGCACTAGCCAGCGCAATACTCCATAAGCAATAGGGTGTGTTTGGTCGAAGGTATAAAGGGTCTGAAGCGCGCCAAGCGAATCTCTAACAATTGAGATTTGGCATCTGAGAGGGAGTCGGCAATGGCCGTGAGTTAATCGGTGAAAACCGACGACGATGGCATGAGTCTCCTAGCGACGACGCACTCGAAGAGTACCACTTCACAGCCCACAGCATCGTCCTTCTTTGAACTGTAAGTGAAGCAATGTATGCTAACAGCTTGGTGAGTTTCCGCAGGCGCTACAAAAAATGATAGAAGGTATCGTACGTTAAATAGGGATCGTATCTCGAGGGAAAGGGTCTACCAAGAGACGTGGTAGTTCAAAATCAGTAGTGAGGAGCTCACTTCGCTGTGAAGGCTTGATGAAGGTTCGATATTGGGAGGGAACTGCCGGATTGTGGTTAAAGTAGGGAAACAGGAAGGGCAAGAATGACGCAATAAAAGAAAAGATTCACAACAGGAGAAGGTTGAATAGATCAAGTGAAGATGCCTTAGACCACTCTTCAGGAGTCCAGTTTGAACAAAATGAGAGTGCGGTGAAGGCGTGACGATGATGTTTCGTCTGCGCCCCGTGCAGGTGAAGTGCGATACTATTCAAAGAATAATCAATCATTGTGTTCAGTCAATTTTGAGTTCCACACGTGGTATTTCTAAGTTACTTTCTAGTGATTATTAACGCTCTGTAGCTGATGTTGGAGTTGTTGCTGAACGGTTGGCACCGCTGCGCGAATCATTAAATCGTCAACGTATAAGGAACCATACACGGAGTGAGTGATTACTCCCGTGATCCCGTTATTAAAGTGGGATATTTTGAAACGTAAGATTAAACCATAGATGATGTACATCCCTCACTTTTCATGCCAAGCGAAAACACAATATTGAACGTTTGTGTTTTATTATGAAGAAACCTTTTGGCCATACAACTCTGCTTCGAAATGAGCTCCCAAACTGACGGCCCAACGTCTTGAGCTACTGTGGAACACCTCGCCTAACTTAATTTTGGTTGGTCGTTGGGCAGCTTCATCACACGATCTTCATATCGATGAGGCTTAGCGTTGCTCCAGAACATTGATAAGATAATTAGGATGTAGGCTAACCATAAGCGCCTGCTAGATCGTTCGAGAAAATATATTCATGTGGATCATGTTATAATCCGATACGATGGAACAACACGACAAACTGTAATTTTCATCAGCTCCACTAAGCTCTTGGCACTTGTGCAACTTGTACGGCTTCATTTACGGTTGCGTACGAAGAACTTTATATATGGTACACTTGCTGAAGTCAAGTTTTCTAGCAACTTGTTTAATGGAATGGGTAGGATCTTTCTGAGCCCATTTGCTATGTAGTTGAAGACGTTTTAATAGGGGTTTAGATTGCATTCATGGGGCTGCAACTGCGATTGAAAGGATATAGCCGATATTTGCTTCCCTCATCTTCTGACTGTAAACCTCTGCACAAAATTTCGTTGCAACGCTGTTGGTGAGGATGTCGCGAACAATTCAGGACTCGTGAACATTTCTTCGAGACAATATGACGATTATATTCCAGACATGAAATATTAAAAAAAATCATTTGATCATAAACGGCGAATAATTGCAAAATGTCCAGTATCATAGATCCGATAGAACATAAAATTAACTCTATTCGAGCATTTAATCATCGATTGAATGTTATTTCAAAATACACACTCTTCAACAGAAATCTTGTCGAATGCAAGAGCGTACGCTCCATCAGGGTACTCTTTCATATTGGGAATGTATGCTTTAAGGCTATTGACAATTTTGGTTCAGACAACTCTCTCCTGCAAGTGGTTCCGAATAATACAAAAGGACCACGAAGTGCCATCCGATAGATTTTCCGTAGAATACCATTCTACCCGGTTGTATCCTAGACCTTCCGACAGTTAAAAAATATATTGAGTGTTTTGTTAGCGGTCTGAAGCTCCATGAATATCAGCTACAACGCGTTTTAGAGTGCGTTGCCAACATCTTTTGAATGCCGAATTGTAATGGGGAGAGGAGTGATTTACTCATCGGTGTCCTGTCGGCCGGGCATTCACAATATATTCCAGGGCATTCGACACCCACGAAGTGAAGACTATAGGACGGTAGCTGGAAAATTCATAAATGGGTTTGTCAGGTTTGGAGGGGGACAGAACCACTGCCTCTCTCCACAGACAGGATAGGGTTGAATGGACAAGCCAGTGTTGTAAATAAAACATAGGGAAGATAGTGCAGTGGGATATAGATGGCGGTTTCAGTAGTTCAGCACAGTTAGCACGATAGTAGTAGATAGGGGGTCAAAACGCGGATGTGAAGGAATTAGATGGGAATAAATAGAGTTACTTTTCCCTCTACGGAATTTGAGCCCCCAATTTTCACGGACGACAAGAGTCAGGCAGGCCGCTCAAGGGTGATTCATTCTGACGGACGGACGGACAGCTTTCGGATATACATTGGCAGTTTCTATGATATGAACATTTTCCAATATATTGTATTGTGATATGTATTGTATTTATATATGTTTTTTTCTTCTTTAGATGATTGTATAGAGGTACGCTTGGTCACTTACTGTTGCTCGTTATATATGTTTATACGGTTCTGGTAGGATTAGTGTTGTTCCAAATTTCTGGTGGGGTGCGGTAGAGTACCCCCTAGGCAAAAAGTTGGATGCGCTCCTGTAAAATTTGGTGAGTATTATCTTACCTGTGGTTTCCGTGGCACGTTTGCTATGTTTTGAGTGAAGGTTCCGTTATATATTTTATGTCTGGATTATAATTATTTATATTTTTCTGTACAGATTTGTTTGTTTTTTTATCTAAAGAAAGAGACACTAGGCCGCATCCCCCAGAAAGGGGGGTGGCAGGCGGCAAGGCACACCTCACACCCTCATACGCTCACGCTCACACTCGCACAACTTGGCCCTTTTGTGCCAAAAATTCCGCCCGGTACCCCCTCAACATACACTCTGGGTAACGAGTGCAGTCCGAAAACCCGTCGTCAGCAGCAGGGCCCGACACTTTTCACTGGTTTACCCCCGCCGCGTCAAAATGACCGCCCCCCCCCACACGACCATCCCGACAGCGGGATGCCAAGGGCGGGAAAGCAAATCAAAGCAGCGTTAAAATCAACCATTCACAACCATTCTCCACTCACACCTGTTCATTGCACGCTCTCTCGCCACCTCCACATTCATGTCTCTCCTTTCAACGCCTGTTTAACACCATCCATCCACCCACACTCCGGTCTACCTATAGGCCTGCAACCACTCGCCTCCGCATTCATCACCCTCTCCACCAATCTCCCTTCATCCTTATCTATTTGGGGTATAATTGACTCATTCGGAGGTTGTTTGGAGGGGTACCAGCCTGATATTGAATTTATGCGGCGTTTTGTGTTTTTCCATCTATTTATTTCATATTTATATAATATCTATAGGGATAGTATGGTTTGTTAGTCTGTTAGTTAATGGGTTGATGTTTGGGTTTTGGATTGATGCAGCAGTTTTGTAAATGTTCGGTTATTGCATCATTTTGGTATTTTATATGTATATATGACATGCTGTTACGATTTAGCCGTGGTTACTTAGGTTGAAGAAATTTCTAGAATAAACACAAATGAATTTTTGTTTATTCTTCATTTTTGTTTAGAATAAACAAAAATGAATTTTCATATCCCCAAAAATTTGTTTAAAAGTGTTGGAAAAAGAAATCTCCGGCAGAGATATGTGTCGGATCGAAAAAATATTGACCAGTTTTGAAAATATCAGTTATTTCAGAATGGTTAAAATAGGAATCAAAAAAGTGGGGGATATCATTCATATATGGATACAGGAAAAGGAAGTCGGCTTTGGGTAACTGATGTCGACGCGTTACAGTCGTATGTAACAAAGAATATATGAAATAAGAAAGCAAATCTCGAAATTGATATGATCAAAGTTGAAAATCATCATCATGACTATAATAAGGCTGAGGTAGTGAAAAACAAATTATACTTAGGAACAAAAGAAAATCTGGATCGTACGCAAAATTTCTCAATGATGAAGCTCAGAATGACTTTGATATGGAGAAGTTTTGAATAATTAAGGTTCAAGAAGAAGCAATACGTCTGTGGACTCACGGAAACGGGACAGCCTTCGGTATTCGCATCAAAGATATGATGGAGTATATGAAAGATTTTGAGAGGAAGCTGACATATAGTGATGATGGGTATGGTTATTTGTACAAGTAATGCTGTTTCAAATCAAAAAACAAGGTAGATGTCAGTGATGTTGCCAGCAAGGTCTAGGAATAATGTCAATAAATACTAATAAAACTATGTAAATCCTCAATGAAATACTTATATTATCCTAAACTCAAAGGTTAGGTAATGAATTGCAAACATCGTGTCAGTCGGAGGTAACATCGAATTGTCGAAATCAGAAAGAAAGGATATGTTTCAAGGCGTGAAATGATGCCAGAAACCTATCTCGAGGTAAATGATCTAGATGTGTTAAAGATGGGTAGAATATAAATCAGAGCCCGATCAGATCATGAAACGAAGTCATCGTCAGGAATATGGAAATTATAGGAAAGAATAGGTAAATCAGAGATGCAAGTCGTCAAATGTTGTTGAACCCAAGGGGAGGTATTGAAGTATAATGATAAAAAAAAGCTTATTGTGAGACCATGTGTCCGTTTATATGAAACTGGATACAAATTTGAATTACTTTTAGCATTCAATCCATCCAAGTATGAAAATAGGACCCCTCTGCTAACTGATATGGGTCGAGAGTGACAAAGAAATAAATAACATGTATGTTAAAGTGATTTATAGAGTCGTCTGGAAGGCTCCATATGTATATATCAATGACTGAATACCGTACATAAGGTTAGGTTAGGTTTTGATGGGTGTGGAAAAACATGTGAAAATTAAGAATCATTTGAAAAAAGATATAACAATCAAAACAAACGATGTAATTTGCATCTGAAAATGGATGAAATTTGCTAGATAAAAACTGAAAATGTATATCAAAACTGCAAATGATAGATCAAAATATAGAGTCATGTTGAGGGATTTGATATGAATATATGATAAATCAATGAATAAATAATACATGTATCCAGGAAAAATCTCGAACGATGACACATAATTATTGGTTAAGTTGGTTAGGTTAGATTAGATTGCCTAGGTATTAATGCATCTAGCGGTGTATGGTAACCCTTTATGCACAATATGTGTTTAAATGCCAACAAGGTGTCGACACATGTGCCGACACAGTGAGGTTAACGCCTCCTGTATATATGTATTGTGTCGACACATGTGCCAACACAGTGTGGCTAACGACCCTGTATATATTCCTTGTGTCGACACATGTGCCGACACTGAGACGCTAATGCCCCTGTATATGCATGTGAAAGTATAAGTGTATACCTGGTAGGCGACATAAAAAAAAATACGCAAAATAGAGCCGTGAGGAAAGTATTTGATTTGTACATCGCACAAAAATATTGACTAAATATCATGCATAACCATCAAACTTGAATGAAAATATTCAACTATTGGTTAAGTTGGTTAGGATGACTAGATTTTTGAATATAATATCGCGTGAAACTGATCCACATTAAATAGTGTAACAAATTGAAGTGAATTTGTTCATTCGAAACCTACATGCTGAGTCTCATCCAAACATGTAGCAGAGATAACGATAAAATTCTGGAGAATTCTGGAGCAGAGATAACGATAAAATTCTGGAGAATTCTGCAGGAGGAATTTCACTGGATCAAATTGGAGAAATGTATTCAAACTGCCAATAATATAATAAATATACAGCCCAAGTGGAGAGATTCCTACATATCAATACCATACACAAGCTTCAAACTTGAATAAAAATACATGACTATGAGTTAAAATAGGTTAGGTTGCCTAGGTATTATTGGATGTGACAGTGAATGGCAACCTTTTTTGCAATAGTTGATATTTGATCCATGTTGTCGTACATTGATATTTATTTTGCTTGCTCTGTACTTTAGACATGGTTTATATCCTGGATCTTGTTGACTGCAGACCTTACGAAACAGATCTGTCGTATATATGTTAGAGTGGATTTATTAAATATTCGTTACAATAGACGAAAATGATAGCAGCAACACATCCAACATTACAACAAAAAATCTTATTCCAACAGTAAAACCGTACATAAAACTTGTGACTCTTCAACACCCTTAACAACCACCGACATAGGCGGGAAGCTATACATATAGGTTTGGATTCTACAGTCTACTAACGAGAGATCACCTACAATTACTTGAAATTAATCGATAACAATGTATTTGTAACAAGCAAAGTGAAAAAATATATATATGTAGTCACACAATCTGCGAAAGATTGGTAGAATTACAGAGTCAAGTGGATAGAATTGATAAGAATAAAGCTTTAATCAATGAAGAAACACTTAACATGAGTATGAAAACGGAGGAAAAACTCCTTGGTTAGATTAGGTTGGAATGAGTTAGGTTTACGGCCATCACCACACATTTTTATTGAGAAATGCTATAGTGGATATTGTGAACGCTGAAATAAAACAGATATTCTGAACTGTTCAGATCCTCTCGCTATCAGAACACCCTGTGAATGGAACACCGATATATCTGGCTCAGACCAGGATAATGTGTAATGGGGTAGACAGAATTTCGTAACGAAACTGCTGCATCAACTTAAAATACAAACATCAACCCACCAACTACCAGACTAATAAGTCATCCTATTTCTATAAATATTATATACATATGAAATAAATAGATGAAAAGAAAACCGCCGCCTAAATTCAATTTCAGGCTGGTACCCCACCAAACAACCTCCGAATGAGTCAATTATACCCTAACTAGATAAGAAAAAAACATATCTGTAAAAAAAATGTTTAGAATTATAATCTAGACATATAACATATAAAGAAACATTCACTCAAAACATAGCAAACGTGCCACGGAAACAGATTTATAAGACAAAGATTTGATTTAATTTGTCCCTCATTTCCACCAGAGCCTCAACGTGAGTCATAATAGGCTCCGCCGTGGGGCGCTACCGTCGTTGAACTGGGGTAAGTTTGCACGGCCTCGCGTGCGAAAATATTAGTCATGTCAAGATGAAGTCAGTACATATTTCAATTGTGGCATATTCGCGTACTACCGCGTACGAGAGAGTAAAGAGTTAATGCGTATCTTCGTAAAATGAGTGGTTGTTTCTGTGCGTAGTGAGGTGGAGGGACCACCTCATTCGCACAGGTGTCAGAGGTTTAGACAGCTTCGTATAGTCCGGTGTGTTTTCCGAAAGCGATAAGCTTTTCACGCTATGTTGGGTCGGTGAGAAGGCTTTCTAGGTTGCACGGGGGATCTAGGAACGCTCGTCGGGATGCTGCGAGTGCGTTGCAATCCATGAGTAAGTGTTTCTCGCTGATAGCCACTTGGTGGCAGCAGGAGCAACGTGGCGCGTTTGGTCTTATGCCGTCATCCATCAGGTGGTTGTGAGTTATCCACGTGTGTCCCGTGCACAAGCGGTTGATGAACACTTGTTTTTTTCTGTTGGTGAACTTTGTTTTCCATTCTCCGACTGAGGGTTTGCCTGAAAGCATTTCTTGTCCACTCTGTTGTTACATTTCATCCCATCGGGATGTTATTTGGGAGTTGATGATAGGGAACCAGTCCCGGTAAAGTATTGCAAAAAGTTGTTCATGGTGAGTAGATGCAAGTTTAGCAAGCGAGTTCGCAAGTTCGTTTCCTCTTATTCCCGCGTGCCTGGGAATCCAGCAGAATTCCACTGCCTGACCCGTCTCCGTCATCACAAAGAGATCGTGCTGCATTTTACGTAGAACTGGATGTTCATAGTGCAGTGTTTTAAGCTGGGTGAGGCCACTCAGACTGTCTGAGTATACAACATATTTCGGGAAGCGATGTGTTATTGCAATAGAAACGGCTAGTTCGAGTGCGCGAAGCTCCACAGAGGACACGGAGGCCTCTTGTGGGCGGGTGGCCGAGAGTGGGGTGTCCCCGCACACAGCGGAAGCTCCCACTCCGTCCGCGGTTTTGGAGCTGTCAGTGTATAAGTGGCGGTGCTCTAAATATTCTTCCTCGAGTAGTCTTAGGAATTTCTACCGGTACGCGTTGGTTGGAGTAGTTGCTTTAGGATACATTTGCAGGTCAAGGTTGACCGGTGGTGGGTTATTGGTCCCTCGAGTCTTGAAAGAGCCCGATGTATCCTGGAGGTAACCCAAGTCCTCCGCATCCCCCGAGCTCCCTGGGTCCCTCGAGTCCCCTCGCCTCAGCTTGTTACGAATCATTCCGGCCAGTCTCGACTCGTCGCGCCCAACTCGACTTGTCTCAACATGTTTCGACAGAACTCGACCAGCCTTGACGCTATCCCCTCTGCGCCGTTAATCCTGTGGACTGTATTAACTAACTTTTCTACTCAAGCATTTTTAGCAGGTCCATGGGGGGAGGGCAGAGATTCCTTGAGTTTCAAAAAAGCTTAATGAGCCCCGAAGGGCAACCCAAGTCTTCCGGGTTCCTCGAGTCCCCTCGTCCCAGCTCATCTTGGCTCGTCTCGAATCATTTCGGCCAGTATCGGCTCGTCGCACCAAACTCTACTTGCCTCATCATGTTTTGACTAATTTCCAGCACATCGACCAGCCTCGACGCCGCTCTCCTCCTCAGCGATATCTCTGTGTATGGGTTTTACAGCGTGGGAAGGGGGGAGCAGAGGTTCCAGTTCCTCAAGAGGGTCCCAAAGGGTTTCAAGGATGTCCGAAAGGGCTCTAGAAGGGAACAAGTGGGTGACCCCCAAATCCTCTTGGTCTTCCAAGTCCCCCGCGTTCCCGAAACCCAGGGCCCCACGAGTACCCTACATTCGCTGGGTCACCTAGGCTCAGCCAACCACGATATAAAATGTATGTATAGACATACAACCTTTCTCCCTAGTTAAAAGGGTTGCTAAGTTAGGTTGACACAGAAGAGGAAGGCACCCAATCTCCCCGCCGATATAAAATAACCATTGCAAAATTTGTCACCATGCAAAAATGGCAGAGGTAAATATTAGAGTCCAAGAAAGAAGAAATAATACAATAATAAAATGAAGCGGTAATGATCTATAAAATAAATAATCATCCATCCTCCCCAATGGAGTGCCTGAGCGAGGTAGTAACGGAGGGGCAGTTGGTTGTTTGCGGTTAAAGGCGGGTGGTAAAAGAGCGAAAAATTCTTATTCGTTTGGAAAGCAGAATATGTTTTGGGTTGGGAAGGATTCTTTTTAACCTCCATTGCTATTGTGGGAGGTATTGTTGGTTTTCAAGTGGATTGTGTATGGCTGTCGTCAGTGATAGATGATCATGAGCTACCGTCATCTGAAGCTGCATAATGAGCGGTAAACAGAGGTGGTGACACTTCATAGTGTTGTGTTGTATGCAACGATGGTCGGTCGTTGTCCAGTTCCAGATCTTGGGCTCCTATTAGCATCGATCAGCGAATGAAAGGCGAGGGGAATTATGGATGGGAAAAGCAGTTCTGCTAGGGTTCAGTGGATGGTCGTCATTGTGGGCTTCTCTGAGTTCGAGGGAGGGAAAATTATCGAATGACGGGTTGGGGCTGGGAGTGAATCTGACAGTAGGCATCTATGCTGTATGTGATGCAAATCGAGTAAGCAGGCGGATATATTTATCAATTACTCGTCTATTGGCCTAAGTCTAGGAGAGGGGCTCTCTTGTTGGAACAGAAAGTATACCTTTTCTTTTGGTTTGTAATAGAGGCAGTCAAATGATGATTAAGGGCAGTTATCTGATCCGTTTGTGTATTTAGAAGGTCGGTCACAGTTGGACAAAGCGCGTCTTCACCGCAGTGGAAACATGTTGCGTTTTTGATCGACAGGCATCACTTCCATGACCAAATATTTTGCTTTGTAGCGACTACTGGGTTTGGAAATGTACTCTCGTACCGAGCCATAGGTCCAAAAAATGTGATCGTTGGAGGCAAGAAACTTAGTTTGAAGATGAGGATGTAGGCACAGGTCTGTTTGAGAACTCAGCTTTTTGTCGTTTCACTCATTATACTTTGGTGACGTGTTGATTCGGATGATCAGACTGGAGGCCGGCCAATGAGTGATTTGGTCAGTTTCTACAGTTGACAGTCCCTTGCATTCTGTTGAAGCTAGGGTGCTCTTCAACTGTTTCAGGAAGAATATAAAGTTATCGATGGCTTAGATTATTTTTCACTTCGGCAAGGTTCTCTCCCGAGACTACCTTGATGGGGAAGAATTTGATGACGTGCTTCTTTTCAAAAAGAGCTGCAAGTATGTTCGTGTTTTCAGAGTATCGTTTAAGAGGTTGTGGGCGGTTACCGCGATTAATCCCGAGCTTGCGTCCGGGAGTGACACTCACCGTGGTTTTATTTCTGTATTTACCATTTTCTAGGTCCATCTCAGCAGGTACAGATGCTGTTCTTGTGTGCCTCCACTAGGCAGCCTAGGCGGAAGAGGGTCCGGATTCTGTGTGACACTAGGTTTTTGTGTCGAAGCAGCTGAAAGTCTGCTTTTGTCATGATTGCAACTCAGCTGGGTAAAGCTTTCAGACATGCCCTCCTCACCAGGGAGATATTGATGATATATTCATACGATTTTGTGACCTTCCACGAGGCATTGCCAGTCGGCGATTCACCAGGAGTCAGTCATGATCAGTAGATACGTAGGCCATGCATGGGCTCTAAGTCAAATTCATAATATGATTATCCGACCTCTTTTCACCCAAGGAGAGGTTACAGACTTCTGAGAAACTTGTGTAGTCGAAGTGAAGAGTTGGATTGGGGATGATTGGCTGTGCAAATGTATCCTCTCAGCCTCTAGACAGCATCATCCGACCTTTCGGTTAAGCCGCATACGGAGCATCCAGGTCACAGTGCAGCCTGATGCAAGGGGTTGTGACAGGTTAAAATATACAAAGCAACAACATGAGTGCAAACCCCGTTCAGCCAGGAGGATCGGAATCGGTTGCAGCGTAGTTGTCTTGTTGTATGCCTCACAAACTACATATGT